>JAQMCX010000043.1:23285049-23295049 GCA_029814765.1 Acanthurus leucopareius | reverse complement strand
CTCGCTTTCACAGACGGAAACTCTCAAAATGAAACACTGCCTGAAACCACTTATGATGAGCAATTTCCCTTTTTTCCCCCCAATTTATTCTGATCATAATTATTTTCATGTCTTCTTTTAATTTATCTCCCATTGAACACAGTGGGACTCAATAGCAACAGTACACTGCTGTTGGTCCCATCATCTCGCTCTGAGGAATCCAGCCAGACTGAAAGAAAATACCCTTTGAAGCAGCCCGAAGCTTCGGAAGAAGTCATTTGAGACACGGTGTTATACCATCCTATACCTACTCACTTCTACAACATTTGAGAGAGAATCTGCTGCAGCAGCAACTGCAGCACTAGTGATTGATAGAAGCAAGAAGTGGGACTTTTGATGGCTACCACTGTGTGTTGATACACCAACGATGTCTCTCGGGAGGCTACATTCGCGGTGCAGTTGACTAGTTAAAATAACACACAAGAAACAGTCATGCTCTCGCTGTTTCCTATTGACAAGCTTCCTCGTCGTTTCTCGTGGAAGTCAGTTGGGGGAAAAGATGATTTAGAATAGTGAAATAAAGTGAGAAAAAAAAAAGAAGGGAAGTGGAAAATCAAACACCCTGGCTGTGGGTGATGAACGTCTGCTGTGGTTGTACGTCTCCTCCAGTCCATCCCAAGAGAAGCATGTTGGATGAGAGGAGGAAGAAGAGGTTTGTCTGAATCAACATGTTTTTTAAGAGGGATGTGAGAAACTGGGACACTGGTGGCATCACTGATGTCCCTGGGCTCAGCGCGCTGCAAATACAGGACACACACACACACACACATAGAGAAATGCAAGCGCGAACAAACACACATTTACACACGAAAAGATTCTGGCGCCCTTGGGGAGCCCAGATTTCAAAGTGCTTTCAAATGGTGCTATGCCAAATCTCCATACGTTACTGTTGGAATTTATATAAAAAGGCTATATTTGCATGAATGTAGTCACATAGGGACCCAACAGAGCATAAAAAATATTCAAGTGGTTTGACTTGTTACCCTTTTGACACACACAACACTTGGACTAACTTTGAGTATCCTGGAGGTACGATCTGAGTGGAAATCACATGACACATTAATACACACGCAAACCTATAATGCAAAGTAATGTGATTGGCGTCTGAGTGTTTGGAGATCCCAGGACAAAATCAAGTCTAACATGTGCCTGATTGCATTGGATATGCAAATGAGGCCCAGCTGGAGCCAATCCCATCACACCTGTGGGTCCTCGAAGTCCTGCAGCGACAAACCAGAGAGGTGTGATTTTAATGATGTGCTCCAATATGAAGGAGCGTGTCATTCATTACAGTTAATTTGCAACATATGTTTTTAGAAAAGTACATTAGTGTGCTAATTTTAGCTGAAAAACTGTGGAGCAATACCTGGAGAGGCCTGAGAGGACCTTGACTGGGTTAGTTTAAAATCATGAACTGATTTTGAAACTAGTTTTCATTTTTCTGGTAGATAGTTAGCTTAAATTGGATACATATTAAAAAACTATCATAACAAATATACTTAAATAAGATATGCAGACATTGCATTCTGTCTACATCCCAAATCTATTGTGACACTCACATTTGTATCTTTTTTCTTTCCTTCTCTCTGTCTTTGTTCACTTTAAATCAGCACACAAATTACTTGAACCATGTCATTTCTCATGATATGATGTTTAGTTTGGAGACCAGACAAATTTGTTTGGGAGTCTTCCAAGTGAAAGACCTTGCAATAAGTGACCCAATGTGCTGAACAATCATGTTGTGTGTGTTAACCACGACCACTTCAACATTCTTTCAAGATTTAATACAAAACATGAAGTTGTGAAGTGTAAAGATTACACCGATCTGATGACTTTGAAAGAGATGTTGTTTAACAAAGGTTTCTGTCTGATCTTTTTTTGAGCTTTTCAGCTACTCTCTAAACATTTTCTTGTAATCAAAGCAAGTTATGTTCACAGTATCTTTCTCAACAAAATGTGCATAATTTGATGTTTGACAAACTTGTTGAGTGTTTTTCCAAGAAATATCTGTAAGCTGTTTTGGAAGAAATACAAAAAGGGGTAAGATTAATGTGTTAAAAAGTTAAATAACAGAAGAAAATCATACATTTGCAGGATGTTAATATGTTAAAATAAGAGTGTGGGAGCATATTATATGATTATTTTCTCATTTACATTTTTTCTCATGAATATTAAGTATATTACATTGGTTTATTATGTCAGTATCTTACATCTTGTTATTTTCAGCACAACAGAAATAATTCATAACAATGCCTAAGGTTTGTCGATATAATGTTACTCAGTTTTTATTGATTATTTTTTTTAAGTATAGTGCGTTTATGTTTTTCTTCTTGAAGGATTTATATTTTCTGACAGAGAAAATTTTTTTTTTGTCAATGTAACTCTTAAGGATAGCTGTGTGAGTCCACGTAACAATGTGACACATTCATTTAACAGCATGAATTACTAATCCAATGAGAACTTGGCTCAGTATTCAGATTCATCCAATGCCCATCATGAATTATGTAGATCCATTCCCAAGAAAATGGTATCGGTCTTCCTCTGTTTCTCTGTGTACACCGTGTAGGCCAACATCCCCACATACAATCATATCATCAGCTTGACACCAGTCAGGCTTGAAATGGAGCCTGTTTCCTCGCTCTCCTCTATTCTTTTATATGAGTTGCATGGGTATGCTTATAGTCAGTGTGAAATGAGCTGAGCTAAAGTGGTTTTGCTAGGTCAGTTATGCCTGAACCAGAGAGAGGAAAATGAATGGCTCGGTGTTTTACTTGGCTGGCTGGAGATAGGAAATACTGTTTGAACACGGAGAGGAGGAGTTGTATTCAGACTAATGTGAATATGCCTGCATATAAAGTGAATTCATGATTATAGCAAGTAATATGTGTCATGGCCCACATCTGTGTCTCTCTCCCGCTCTGCCCCTTGAAATTTCTCTTACACCTTGTCTACACTCGCCACGCAGTGAAAGCAGCACATCAGAGGCTCAACAGCATATGGCTCCAGGTCCTCAGTGACTCCGCTGGTTCAGTTCAACCGCAACAAGCATTTGACAAACCTCAGAGCCAAAAACACAATAATTTACTTGTGTGCAGGTACCAGAAGAGATTTAAGCATGGAAAGATGCTTTAACAGTGCAAATGGTATGGACAGCTGCTTTGGTTAAAATAAGACTGCGGGTTTGCTTAGACTCAAAGCAAAGCCACAGTATCAAATTGTACACATGATGGCTGTAAAACCATCAAGCAATGGATGCACTTATCCCCTCCAGTCTCTCTGTCTTTTCTTCTTGTTTGCTTTGCTCCATTTTTACAAAGCATATACATAAAACAGAAGCTTTAGCCAAGTTTTTGCTCATCTTTCTAAAGTCGAATTACACCACCCGGGGCTAATTTGTGTCTAATTGCATTTTTCCTATGACTTTGTATACAATCTCACTGCCTAAGAAAGTTTCTCTGTCCAAACACATTAGAAGCACAGCGATTTGTTGAGCTAAATGTTAACATCAACATGCTAAGATGCTCATGGTGACACTGCTAACACGCAGGCTGCACAAGTATAAGATTAACCACAAACACAAAGTACAGATGAGGCTGATATAAACTTATAAATGACTTAAATAAATAACTTATAAATCTTTTCAGGGAAACTTGAATGTCTCTGCAAAATATATTTTAGTCTGAATCAAAAACTGACAAACCAGCATTTCTATTCCTATAGCAAAACTGCTAACATGGCTTAAAATATCTATTTGATCAGAGGCAGCACTATTTCCTTTCTACAATAACGTACATAGAAATAAAACAAAATACAAAAACAAAAGAAAAACAAAATAACACAAAGCTGGTAAATTATCAGTCATACGAGCATAATTACAGAACATATTGGATAAATAAAAACACAAATCTTGCCCTTGCTAAGAGCTGTGCCATGCGCCTTCAAAGGTCAGACTGATCTGAAGGGAGGCTTTTAACTTGATGATACCAGATGTAAACAAACAGGGTATTGAGCATTCATTATGGAGAGCTGCTTTGGGTCATCTGTTGCATATTTTGTGCAAAACAAAGCAGTGAAAAGACCCTGAATGTGTACAAATTGAAAAGTAAGGAGGGTTTTGTCTATTTAAACACAAATATCCTGCATTAAATGCTGGGCTCATACATATATGTGGGACCAGACAGTGAAGACTGCAGATGTCTTTAAGAAAATTCCTGAATTAAGAAAGAAAAGGAGGTGAACTATAATGACCTAGGAGATTTAGTGTGCCACAAACTGTGTATTACCTTTGTCTCTCCTGAAACCTGATTAAGCAATCAAAACCAAATTCCATTTGAAATGGGGAGGAAACTCTCCAAATAGGCAATAAATTTCCTCTAACCTTTGAAAGAAACAACTGTCCCAGGCACTAATCCACTTGTCAGATGTAATTGAATAACATTATAAGGACGCTTTATCTACATCTTTTAAATTTCTACAATGGAGTTAGTGTATGCAAATCTGCAAGACTCAGTGTGAAAAATACTTGAATTTCTCTTTGACCCTCTGATTTACTCCTTCCAAGTCTTTTCTAAACATAGCAAGAATATTTATGTATTCCATATGTTCTGGCACTCAGAATACTGATTGTATGTGTGTACATGTGTTTGCGTGTGTTTGTGTCTGCATCGACGCATGTGTGTGTGCTGCTTGGTCAGTGAGGTGAGGCTCGGGTCTGTCCTGGAGGTCTGGAGGGGATGCAGGTGGCACAGTCTACCATCTGCCACGCCAGCATATTAGGATGGTATCTCACCACCTGCTCAGTGGAGTTCAAACGCACCCACACACACATATACACACATGCAGCCACACATACGCACACATGGTCGCACACGGATGTACACAAACACACTGAAGCCTGGCGGGGAGAGATGAAATATCCTCATCAGTCTTACACTGAGACCTGGAGACCCAAACCTGGAGACCGTGACCATACATCTGACCACATGACCCTGGGATACAGATGCACTGCCACCCACACACATAAATGCACTCACCCACACACACCCAGCCATTTCTTTATGGCTTCTTCCCTATATCCAAGGCCATGTTGTGTTTTATGTATTTAAAAAAAAAGAAAGCTTATTTAAAAGACAGTGCTTTGAAGAAAATACAAATGTTTTCCTTTATCTCCAACCACCTCATTCTTGGCCTTCATAGCACAGGAATAATGGATGCCATCAAATCCTGTCATGTGGGTGCACGATTGTGGGTGTATGGTTGTGTGCCACCACAATGTCATCATATTAACCAGATCAGAAGAACAATGAGTAAATAGGTCAACTAGAAATCCTTTAGTGCCAATTTAGAGACTGATGAAAGGGCGTAGGAAGGCATATATCATTATAAACCTTATTAAATGGGCCAGCGTCTGTCCCAGAGGCTGGAGCAATGATGTTGTAAAAATGTTATCGATGTGGCTGTATTATGGGCTACAGTGCTCATTATGCATGTGATGATAAGTAGCAGAGATGCTGACACATTTAGGTGCATTCGCGCTCGGTTTTTATTGTCAAACAGCGTAGTTTATCTTTTTATGGTCCCCAGCGGCCCTCTGCATTTAACACATCAATGTTGTAGATAAACATGTTTATAGACAAAAACTCTCTTCTGTTGCACATTGTGTCGGGACTATTTTTCATCGTACAAAGTCCTGCAATATGATGTCCCCTGGATAAATAAACTTGCGTTCTAGTTTTGCAACATTCAGTGCACTCCAGAGGCCTTTTAAAAAGGTGTTTGATGACTGACATTTTGATACACCTACTCATCCCCTAACTATATGTACGTCCACAAAAGCTACTGATTACCGGAGTGGATGTGTATTGACAATCAATAAGGGACAAACTGCACAGGAATATGAAAGAAGCAAGAGTAGACTGCATGCAAAGCATTTGTTTTACTTATAAAGAAGAACAGTTATCAATGACATCACAAGCATCAATAGAACCAATCAAGAATGTCAAATACAGTTGGCTGTTTTTAAAAGAGCTTTCAAGGACATATTCTTCTCTCTTCTAATCTGGTTCTGTCTGTTCAGTGAATGTGGTGTGAATATATGCAAAGATCTATGCTGTTGACTCTTAATATTGGAGTGTAGAGGCTGTCACAGCCTCTGGAGGCTGCTAGTGAGGCATCAGAGCCTCAAGGCTTGTTTCACATGCAAATGGATATTTACTAAATGTTTGTTTTTTAACCCCTCATACATGTATGATTTGATTCATCTTTTTTCATTTGTTGTTAGCAGTATTGCATATTCAGTTACATTTATAAACAGATCGGGCTGCATGAATTAATTGTGACTGTGATTATTACAGTTTTTAAATGTCATTTTCTGTATAATTTAGAAAAATAGATGTGAGGACTTGTTACAAACAACTCCTCTTCACAGACAGGACGTTTCAAGTTCCAGTGTACAAACGGACCCCTGATTGTTTTACATTATGATAGACCAAGAAAGCTGTGAACAAACCACTGAAGAAACAGCACACAGTTCTTATACTCTTTTACTGAGCTGAGAAAAAAGGATTGTCAAGTGTTTCATATCTGAGGTCAAAGATTCTGGCGTAGTTTCAAAGCTTAAGATATGAAGTGCATCTGATCTATCTGTTCCAACAATAAATTATCTGATGTATTTAATTAACATTTTAACTGACTTCCTGGCAAAAATGATGTTACAGATAATAATGAATGCTGAATGAAGGCATGGTTTGTTGCGCTCCTTTGATCAGTGGAACATAAAAAGGCATGTCTGACTATCATGTGAGCTTTCTGTTTATTTGAAAATTTGATTTAAACTGATTGCAACAGTATTATTGCCCTGTCGCACTATGTTTTATGCCATTTAGAGACTGCAGCAGAGTGGTGAGCTTCTGTCTCATCCAAATATCAGTTTGTACTATGCATGAATGGAAATGATGATGAGGACCATTAATAAGGTGCTGGATGGAAGGAAGCATGTCTGGCAATTATTTATTACAGCAGCTGCAGAATATGATCAGAATTTCCTTTAGACTATTCAAGATTTTAAAAAAGCTAATTGTTTTGTTTGGATTTTAAAATGAAATGTAAAATTACCGTAAAACCCATGGAATAATTGTCAGAAAAGACATTATTTTTATGTTTTAGTGACTGAGGGCTCTTCATACAAGGATGCATTTTTATCAGTCTAAAAAAATCCCCACAGATATTTTTAAAGAAGAGTTGCCAAAAGCACATTTTCTGACAATAACATTATTGAGGTTTATGGGGCACACTGATATGTTGAGTGACAGGATTAAAACAAGCTATTTTTAGAAATATGAAGCCACAGCCGATGGCCTTGGAAGAAGAGGGAAACTGGGGTGGTAATTTCAGCTACCACAGGCTCACTGTTCAATTTGACTGCAAGGGTGAGCTCAAATACTGTATTTATTCTTAACAGTTGTGTTTTCGCCAGCACAGTGTGGGCTGTGCTGGCTTAAGGGTTTCATCTGTCATTGGCACTGCACACTGTGACATTGCACATTGTCAAAAGAGTCAAAAATCCAATCAGTAGGGACTTTCATGGGTTATGTGTGGGCTTGTTTATTTATACAGATGTTAATTTGCCTAAGAGTCCCACTATCTAACTACTTTACATTATGAAGTAACTTTAATTATGAGTAATTAGCTATATAATCAAGTTCAAATGAGCTTCCCATCTACTGGCTTCAACAGTAACATGCATCAGTATTAAAAATCTGTTCATCCAGTGATGTAATAAATGTGATTTAGTCTAACACTCAGGGAATGAGTAATACATTACTTAGGATTTGATGGTGCCTTTACTTTGCATATCTAATTCATTTTGCTGTTGACGGTTTTACATTGTGATTTGTGCTTCTTTTGCTCAATTCTGTGTATATTCTAGTACCGCAGCATCAAGTTTGTAACCACTTCATTGACAAAAACCCTACAAAAAGTACCTAAATAATGGGAAAAACATGTTGTGGTTCATTTAAACCAACAGCTGCCTACATATCCAGCTGACAAGGAGCAACAAGTTTAGATTTGTGTTAATTCCTTCTTTCAGCACTTGTTTATTTCACATCAATGGTTAAAACAATGGTGGCACTTATTTCAGATGAATCGTCAGATGAAGGTTACAGGCTACAAGCCCTCTTGTTCATCAGGAGCTTATTGGCTGCACCTGTGATGTTCTTCCTCAGCTGATGGCAATCAGCCTGGCTGATTGGCGTTTGCTTGCACAGTTGGTTGTGTGTCTGCAGAGGGTCAACACTGTGAGTTGATTCTATGTGTTTTTGTTTAAACGTGTATTTAAGTTGGGTGTGTATTGGATTTTTTTTTTCTGAACTGTTAAGAGGAACTATGCTTTTAGCTAATTTTCATTCCATATCATTACCTCTCTTCCCAGTGACTCCCCACTTTGATTTCTTTTGGAAACCGTTGGGTCTTTTGGTCATGGTCCCCTTCTTTTGGAGAGTTTTCATTTGAATAACATTAGTTAGTGACTGTGGGGGAGCCATATCTGGACAGCCACCCTACCAGCCACTAAGACTTGAATCTTAAATCTCAGTACTTTCCAAATTTCTCAGCTTTGCAGCCCAGTCACATTCTTTTCACAGGGAGTGAGTTAATTTTTAAAGATTAGTCTTGAACATACTTTAGAAGAAAAAGATAAGAAACATATCCATATTTCAAAAAAAAAACAGCTGGGAACTGAAAATGATACCAAACAGATGTGAACAGTATCTAATTGGCGGGGTCTATCAATTGCAAATTAGTTGCCCAAGTACTTAACAATCAGATAAAAACTGAGATGAACTTAAATTCATGACCTTGTTTATGGCAGTGAAGGAGCATGAATGTAGTGCAGCAGTGAGGGCCACTGATTAATTTGGTTTTTTTGCACCAACAGAGTACAATGACACCAGAAAAAGTGTATTAGGTTTTGTTTTTTTCTCTTCCTTATGAGTGGATCTGTCTGCAGTTTGTCACTGTTTGTGTTTGCTGTGTGTATTTAACTGCTCTCTTTCTCCTTCACTCTCCAATCAAGTGCACCTATAGCAAATCATCCCAATCAACTCAACAGGTCACTGCTGCTTAAAACCTCTGGCTCTTTCAGCAAGACTCCGCCATTCATTCAGTCTACCATGAGATACATTTGCTAATTCTACTTCCTCTTTGTGCTTTAAGTTCATTCCTCGGTCTATTCCTCACAGTTACGTGCCAAAAACAGTTTCGTCCATCTTGCCCGTTTTTGTTCTGATCGTTCTTCTCACTGCCTGCACTGGACCCCACTCACCTGCCCCACCTGCCTGGTTAGCCACTTACTGCCCTGCTCTTTTAAACTCCCAAGAAATCTGCTAAACTCCTTTTCAATAAACCCTTTTATAAACTGCATCCACTCAAGTCTGTGTTCTGCAACACAGGGTCCAACATTGAATATTTTTAACAGGAAATTGTTTGCTGGAATCCGTTTATTGTTGTTGTACATTTCCTCCACCACGCATACCTAAACATTTGGTTCAATATGCTGTTTGTCTGCATACTGCATACAGATCTGCTATTTCAAATGCAGTTCAGAAATTTGAATATTTTGCTGAAACTTGTTGGGTTCATTTTTAAAGTTGATACAGTCTGCTGAAGTACTTTTAGGTTTATACATCTTTTAAATCATTGATTAATTAATGCAATTCATATTCAAAGAGGAGTTTGTCCATCTTGACATGATGCGCTGCTGTCTCCTATGTATTCAGAATGACCCTGTCAATGATGTTGTCAAAGTGACATGCTATTTCTGAAGTTAAGGTATTTAAAAACTACACTGTATCCTATAAGTAATCAGAAGTTTCATTTTTTTTAAATAATACACACACACACACACACACACACACACACACACACACACACACACACACACACACACACACACACACACACA
>JAQMCX010000043.1:23197685-23284297 GCA_029814765.1 Acanthurus leucopareius | reverse complement strand
ACACACACACACACACACACACACACACACACACACACACACACACACACACACACACACACACACACACACCACAAACACACACACCACAAACACACACACACACGCAGGTACACACAAACAAGATAAGTTCCTTCCTGGTGCGGCAGTGGCCTCCAGCCTGCTCGGTCAGAATTGATGTCAGAGTGGAGCCCTCTCACCGACCCCTGCCTTAATTGAAGGAAGCCGGTGAACAAGTGGACCGGAAAATTAGTTCTTACCAGCCAGGCACACATTCACGGAGAAGTACAGTCGAAGACACCCATACACACAAATGCAAGTGCCGCCAATACATGCACGCATATACTCACACGTGCACACATGCACACAGTGAATGCACACACACACGCACGCACGCACGCACACACAAACTTAAGGATTTCCCTACCGCCGATGCAGTGACCGCATCCTGAACTTTGCTCTATTGGAATGTAGTGATTGACATCCTCCTTGTCCAATATCACCTGAGGCACATTTAAAACTCTGCACACTAGTTCATAGCTTTTAAGGTTAATTGGACAGGCCCATACTAATAGGAGCTCACAGAACTCCTCTAGAAGACTGACAAGAACACCAGAGAACAATGATTTTAATGTGCAAGTATTTATGTCACCACAGTGGATTCTAGTGTATTCCATTAATGCAGTAATCTCTTTGTTCCTTTACAACCAGTTGGTGGTTTGAATTTTACTTTTTATGTAAGAATATACAGAAATGAGAGTGCAGCTCTTGTTCATTTTTTTTTTTTTTTTTTAGAAACAGCTTCTAAGTTTGAAGCCTCTGGGTGGGTTGACTGGCATTTGAGAGCCTGCATTGGAAGGGAGAGTCAGCTGTGGTGCACTGCTGACAGATGCAGATTTAAGCCCCAACTAGCCTTTGAATATTAATAAGATGTTTTTTCAAACTTTTCAACACAGCTAAGTAGCATTAGAAGTTTAAGCTGCCAGTTCCTTTCACACAATTCAACAGAAAGTGTAAAAAGAAAAAAAAAGTGGAGGCTACTTAATCTGGCTTGCTAAAGTTATAAGTAATTCCCACTACACTTTTTGTTCATGCTATTTTAATGTACAGTATGCAGTTTAACCACTAGAGGTATGTTAAAGTTTTATTCATGTTACATTCAATAATGTTTGTCAACCACTCTCTACTCTGTCATATCATCTTTAAATGAAAAAGAAGACATTATAAAAGCCCATATCTTCCACAACTTTAGAGTTTTACAGATTTGAACATTGTTGAACCAGTTGAAATAATGTTGGTAGTAATTTTTGGTTTCAACAAAATACTCACTGAGATTTCCACCTTTTTTGCAAAACAGAGGGTTAAGCTAGCAGTAGCAGCTTTTCTTTTAATGACTCCATGGTCCTTGCAAATGAACAGTAGTATGTAATCAGCATGTAATCAGTACATTGAACTTTATCCAATTACAAACGTGACATAAAATTACTGTGTGCAGAATATGGTGGACAGAGCATTTTACAAAGAAACCAGGGAGTTCTCAAATGTTGTAATTAAATTTTGAGTCTGTTTTAATTAAAACGAAATCTTAGGCATTGATTACATTGATTGTAATTCAGGTTGTTTGAAAGACGAGAAGTAAACACAGACAACCTTAGACTGAACAATAAATCACGGCCTCCTTAAAAGACGATTCATGGCTCACTTCTGTGTACTCCAACTTCTCACAGTGCTGATTGAGTTTACCTCTCTCTTCTCTGTGGACTAAGAGGAATGTAGAAAATCATTAACTCAGGTAAAAGGGGGTTGAGATTGTATAAAAGGTTTATATCCTTCCCTCGGCCGCCCCTAATAGTCCCTTTTCATGCAGTTTGCACTGAACTTTTAAACTTCCTACTAATTATTCATCCTGTCTTCAGTTATCAGCCATCATTTTTTGCAACCCCCTGGCTGAATGCTGAAGTGCTTCTCTGACTCTGTTGAAATAACTCTGGGAAACTTTTTGATTGATCTACAAAGTTAATAAAAGTAATATCAGTTACTCATTTACAGGCAATAAAAGAGTGATCCCACAGTCTCTTTTCCCTAAAACTGCCAAAGTGATTCCTTTTTAAAAAAATGGACTTTGAGCAAGTTATGGTTAAAGTTTGCACAAATGTAAGTTCATGGAACCAGCTTGAAATGAAATCTTTGTTAGGTCGGCCCATGTTCTCTTCGAAAAGTGTTTATTTACTCCAAAGGGGCCCAGAGGAAAGACCTGACGGTAGCAGTTAAAGAAAGCTTCTTTATCTCATGAGAAGAAAATGATGATGGTGTTCTGAGACTATTGATTTCTGAGCTGTTACTCAAAACAGCCACACAACCCCAAGAGCAATGACAAGAAAAGTACACGTCAATCAAATAGAGGAAAAAAAAAAAAAATTCTGGGGCAAAGTGAAAAACAAGACAACCAGAAAAAACGCTTAGCAAGCTGGGATGTACATGATTTACTGCCAATTGCAGTGGTAGTCAAATGCACTGATGGGATTAGTGCACAATGTACGTCACATTTGACTAAATGTTTCATCTCAAAGTCTTTGATGTGTTCACAGAAATCTGAATATTTCTACAAGGGCTGAGACAATAACAGCTGAGGAAAATAAAGTGATATGATTTAAACCCTAAGACCAGCTGCTGAATGCACTTTGTGGAAGATCACCTCACTAACCGCTGTTTCCAAGGTCAAGCCTGAACCCGCAGTCTCATGACTGAGATGTATCAGAGCAAATTCAAACGTGCTGTTTCGTTTGTATAAATAAGACTACGCTTTGTTCTCCACATTCTTATCCCTTAAACTTAGAATTTTTTATGCTTCCATCAAAATATAAATATATTTATATAATATATTTTGTCATACTGTGGTGAGTAATGTGCTTACATTATCTTAAACGTGTTCAGTGATCAAATTCAGAGATATCTGTGATTTATTCAATTTAACGGTGCATTTCACCATTTCATGTTGTGCTAACTTCCAGGAAAATACCAGTCAGAGTGAGAACAGATATTGTCAAACACAAAACTTGAATACATAACCTCATCTATGAACATTTCTGCCTGGATTAGATGGATTTTCATCTGCACTGGTGTCTGTATAACAATGAATCTTTTTTTTTTCAAAAGCCTTTTTACAAACTTGATCAAGCTTAAGCCAAACCTCCCTTATAACAAGGTGAGCTTTGCATACTGGGAGGTGGATAAGCAGAATCAAATTTTTCACCAGCCTTAGGAACAAAATCTAATGCCTCTTTGATATTTGTGCCTTATTAATATTAATGTAAGTCTCTGACATCTAGGAATCTTTAGATTTGTGTTCAAGCACATTTCAACAAACATAAATGAGAGAGAACTTGAAGTTAAAACAGAGAGGAAGGAAGGAGGATGAGAGGTAAAATGCTTCAGTAGCCTTTTACTCGCATTTACCTGGTGTGCAAAAAAGAAAAAAACTGCATTTGGTTGTGATAGCAAAGACACAACTTTATGATATTGCCCACACCTGTCCGTGCTTTTCAAACAATGAGAAAACAGGATATTAAATGACTGTCACAACTTCAGCATTTTTGTATTCTGTTTCATCACGTTGTGAAACTCTTTATGAGAAAAGGAAACAGTACATTAGTCAGGCACTGAGAGTAAAGAATAAAACAAATATATTATTGTGGAATGATGTTGGCCAAAAGTTCTGTGCTGCTGTTCTTCATAACACAAATCAAATTTATGCTTATTCAAGTATAAGCATAAGACAGCATTCCAAAACAAGTACTATAGGGATGGTTACATGGTTTCAATGCCCATAAAAGAGATTGTATGGAAGCATTTGCCTCTGCTGTTCATGATTATTGTCAGTTGTGGAAGAAAACCCCTTAGAAAGATCAGTCCTCCATTTTCTGCCTTTCAACCAACTACAATTACTAATCAGAGCTGTTTTTTAGTCTGCAAAGTGCTGGAAATTTCACACACTGGCCCCCTGCCTCTGGTTTCTTTTTCCATGGAGCATCTTGCAGAAGAGAGAGAGCTCATTAAATGAAGTCATGATGGGAGAGGGAGGAGGCTGAGTGAGCTGGTGACAGTAAAATTATGCTTTGTCAAATAATCCTACAGTCAGCTGCCTCCATCATTTTATGTTACAGACAGGGACAGGATTCTCCTGCTACTTTTTTTTTCAGGTGATGTCTCAAGAACACCAAAAACTGAATGTACAGGAAATGTGTTAGGCAGAATTTTCTATTACAGAAATTTCATTTTGAGTCCACAAATAAAAGTTGCATTCAGTTACATTCAGCTCACTTCACACATACACATGCACACAGACACCACTTCTGAAGGAGGAGGTGAAAAGCTCTCAGTTGAATTGATTGGCACTAAATGGCTCATACTTGAAATCAGCCTAAATTACTGACTGGCTAATGTGCTTGAAACAACTTACTTATCCTCTCGTGCAACACGCACACACTTCAACACACACAGCATCTTCAGCACATCCTTTTGCTCAATCATTGCAGCACTTGTGCCCACACACAAACACACACACACACACACGTGCGCCTGCATATGTTCTTGACTTTTTCCTTTCATTGAAATTCTGTCACAAAAACACACATTTGTGTACAGTGATGGAAGTTGGCGCTGTGTTTTTATCCTGCTGGCCCAGTAGTCATTAGCTTGATGTCAGTAAGGTAACACAGTACACAGCCTCAGTGTCTCAGCCAATCCCAAAGATTCAATGAATGTGAGACTACTGTGAGGTAAAATTCTGATGTACATAATTTTCTACTTTTAATATTTTTAGCCATAATCGTAATATGTCATGTAAATAATTTATTTATAATTTAATTATCAGTATTTTTGAGATCTAGGAAGGCAGCAGACAAATAACAGCCATTAGATTAGTTGGAATCAGAACTGGCTCCATTCGCCAAGTATGTACACATTTACTCCAGTTTTACTCCAGTTTCGCATTGTTTTCAGTGCACTCACACAGAAAAAGACAGCTCAGAACAACACAAGTATAATCACATAGGCTAAGAAGTGATGAACAAGATTGATCCTCAAAAAAACATAATGGAGATTTAAAACTGGCACTAATTGTCACCTTCATTTTTACTTTCAAATCAATATAGTAAATAATTTTTCTTGGTTTCTGGCAGCTTATTTATGGATTTTTTTCTGATTTTTTTTTCTTTTCTTATTTTTTGACAATTAATTATAGTTTGTAAATTGGGCTGTTTCCCAAGACACACAACTAGACTGCAATTTACAACAAGAAGGATGGGTTCAGATTGTTCAAGTCTGTCTAAACAATGCCATATGTGCGCTGAAAAAGTTAGTGGTCACTGTGGGTTTACACCATTACCGGGAGTACACACAGCATCTGGCTGCATCACATTCCTGTCGCTGATGGAAACAGTTCACAGACAGTCCAGCTGGTGTGCGTGTGTGTGTATATACATTGAATTTCTCTGTATTGTCTCATTAAAGCTCTTTTCTCCACTCTATCTTAAAGTGCTTGGTCTATTTTTGCCGAAACAGCTTGAGTCTCTAAAGCTGTATTAATTGCCAATTGACTTAATATGTAATGCTGCACTTAATCACATGCATAGCAAAACTAGTAAGAGCACGAGAGAGGGGAGAAAAGCAATGGATAAAAAAAGACCCTCTTAATCTGCATTCAGTCCCTTCTTGCTCGCTGTAATAACATTTAATGTGTTTTAATGTACAAGTATGAAATTTGATTGCAGCTCATAAATTCTGTTGACCAGCAGTTATTACCCAGCTGCTGAACTGCAGATAAATTCATTATTTAATTATCACAATATGGTTTGGCAAAATAAACAAATACACAGGTTAATGACCACAGCTGTGCTGTGAGATCAGCTATATTGACATTTAAAAGTAGTGATAACTAGCGTAACGAAGAGTAATAACATTTCATGCAGCCAAAAAGCATCTGTTAATGACTTGCTTTAATATACTTGTAAAACACGGTGGACATGTTGTACATTTGGAGTTAAAAATCTGGTCATAGTTCATGTAAAAATGCATTTTAAAGCTCAGCAGTCTGAGGAAGCCAAATCCAATGAGTATCTCTTTGTCCAGGCAGTTGTGTGCAGGTCTATTTTTGGTGTTTTTGTCTTGGCAATAAACTTACATGGGAATGCCAGGAAGTGTCTCTATGGAGACATAACGAAAAAATCACAGTCTAGGGAAACTTTGCAACCTGTAGCATCCAAAAATCATTTCCTGAAAATGTACAAATGTCTAAATGCCATAAAACCTGATTTCATCACGACTGAATTTTACTGGAACCCAATCTTGTAGCACGTTTAACAATAATCCAATAAAATGCTCAGAGTGATTATACTAACATTTTTACTGTTTTTACAAAAACTTACAAAAATTATGTTTATAATTTTGGTGGATGATGTAATAATGAAGTGTACCTTTTTCTTAGGAATGTATAATATACAAGTTTACAAAATGTAATACAGTTTTGTTTTTGTTTTTTTTAACAGAATGAGTCTCCTAATTAAGACAGGAGTATGTGAAGGCATGCATGACTTTCACCAGGTCTCCAGGATGCAAAACTGCATTAAGCTTACATCTAATATCTTAATACTGGTGAAACTTCAATCCTGGGTCAATTCTGACTCAATTTTTTCAAGAGATTTAACAGAGGGGGTCAATGGGGAAGAAGAGAATATGTATATTTCTAGTTTGAAAATAGCTAATCCTGAGATCATGTTCACAGGAATAGTATGGACACTGGATGGACAGATAGCAGGAGACACATTCTGAGGGACATCCTGAAAACACAGTGCCTCTGGTCATGACTATCACCTGTGTGGATGCCATCTCGATCCTCCTCCTGCAGACTGTCAATTCCCGCAAAACGTGGCGAGAGCCAACTGTGACAAGGGACATCACACACCCTGCAGAGATCACAAAAACTGGCATTGAATAATTGAATTATTCATCTGTCTGATGGAGTGACCCATAAAATCAATTTGATGTGGAAAAAGAAGAGGCTGTTGGCTAAATTATAGTGGTGGGTGAAACATCCTGCACTCCCATATTTTTGATATCAAAACCAGCTTTGTGCTTAGCTAAAAAAATTACCAAAACAATCAGAGATAAAGGATGTAAACAACAAGACGAAGATTTTTGCAGATTTTTTTAAATCCATAAAGTCAAGGGGTATTGATGATTTGAGTTATGTCTTTGTAAATTAAAAAAGAAACAGTTTTCACATTGTCACACTTAAGATTTTACATTGTCATCATGACAATACTGAATCTTTGAGTTATTAAGTTTGTTTATTTATTTCAAATAAACAATAAAGAAACCACACACACACGTATTTCTTCCATGTAGTCATAAGTGATAAAATTACTTTTAGCTTGAAAGAATTGCCTTCTATGCCCAAATCTGTATTAATTTTGTTATGCAAAAAAAGGAGTAATTTAAGTAATTAAAATGAAAAGTCCAAAAAAGATATACAGTATATATATTTTTTATTTGGTATTAAAGCATATCTGAATTCATTTCAGTGGTTACTTTACCTCTGGACTCCTGGATTGCTGACCTGGGTTTGTGTGCTGCAATGTTTACTGCTTGTGTTGACACACTCCTGGAATTTGTGATCCAGATGGGAGATATCGGAGCCCAGGAGGCTGCTGAAACCATAGAAATACGCTTCAGGTGTGAAGCGGCCTGCTGACTCGTGTGTAACTCTGCTCTGAACACGTCCTTTCAAGTGAGCCTTTGAGGGTATTGCCTGAAGCGCTGTTGCCCACAAAACTCTCGTTCTCACAATGGTGAGTCAAATGAAGCGCCTCTAAATTGATTTCTGTCTGGAGAGTTGAAAAAAATCAAAAAAAATCAAACGCATGTGTTTTTTCCAGCCCCTCGTTTGCAAACCAATAACTGTATTCTGGGCGCTTGCTGAAAGAAATAGATGAATTTTACAAAGTGGAGTTTAGATTTAACTTACATCAGAAAATAATTGTTTCTCTCAGATTTTGTCCAACCTTTTAAGTGTTGTCAAACAAAGAGAATTCTTAAATTTCTCTTTTAAATGTTTTTTCTTTTTCTGTTCCTGGGTCAAAATGACCTCATGCAACCCTTCTATCCAAGTTTTTTACTGCTAGATTCACCTTTGTCTTCTTCGTGAGCAGAAAGGGAGGGTTGGAATGTAATTTTTACTCTTTCTCCAGAAGCTTTCGTTGTTTGTTTTTTTATACAAAGGTCACAGATGTTTGGATGCCTGCTGTGGTGCCCAGCACACTTAATGGGACCTTTACAGTTTTCGCCCCCACAGAGGTAGCTCTGCTTCTGGAGGCCATAACAAGCCTTGCAAGAGTGTCAAATTGACTGAAAACAAGGATGTTCAAACTAGTGCACGTTAGACTCTATACACACACACACACACACACAAACACGCATCCATGCACATGCACACATACACTCCATCAAACTATTACACCTCCACATCACTGGCTGGCTCCCCACTGTGACGCCTTCTGTTCAGCAGACAGATTCTACATGTTTACAGCTAATGGATCTCTACTGCCATGTATTTACGCCCCCTGGAAGAAATAAACTTTCTGTTTTTTGTGTAACTCTATGTGTATGTTTTTATTTTATTTTTTTTCATTTCTCCCGGACAAGATACAATGAGCTTGTGTGTCACTTCTAGCACAGCCATTCAGAGAGCATTTGACACAGAGCTCAGATGGCCTCCCATGGAGAAAAGCTATTAGCTGCATGCTAAATGGTCCCAGTGTAGATGCTAACATTAGTTTGATCCCTCACTGCAGTCATCTCAATGAGCAGCACCATTATTTACATACCGAGTGATGTAGCAACATGTTGTCAGACTAAATAGTTGTTTATGCACACTCATAGTAAGGCAAAGGTGCAAATGTTCATTTAAGTGCCACTCAACATGTGATGGATTTTTAGAGCTTGTAGCAAAATTGTAGATGATAATTGACGCAGTCATGTGCTTGGAAAGTAGCTATTGCACTCAATGAGTTTGCATGTACGTGTACAGACAGAACCCTAAAACTTTCTCAGTTTTCTTCACCTCAGTATGTTCCTCTCTCTGTGTGTACTTCCAATCTCATGCAGAACAGCATGTTTATCTCCTCTGTAAAGTTCCCACTGGAGACCCAAAGATCCTAGAGACAGAAAAAAAGTCTGCCCACTCAGCAGTCAGTGAGTGAGTGTGTGTGTGTGTGTGTGTGTGTGTGTGTGTGAGAGAGAGAGAGTGTGTGTGAATCAATCTTTCTGGCTTTAAGAAGGAAAAGGAAGGAAAAATAAGGGATGTACTATTAAAACGCACTTATGGTTGACAATTTTGTATCCTGTACTGCAGTTTTGGAAAACTTTTCTATTTATTTTTTTAATACATTATCGACAGTAAAGGTGCTGTTTGATAACAAGAAGTTTCAACAGTATTCCTGACTGTTTTCGCTGGTCAGTTGGATCAGAGATAGCAGATGTAGTGTTGCTTCCTTTAATCTGTCAGCTTGAGTAATGGTTAAGCTGCAGCACATGATGTGTGCGTACCTCCTTTCGAGCTGACAGAACACGACTCTAGTAGGAGGAGGGGAGGCGGATTCTGTTACATCAATGATGCATGAAGTCCAAATGCATTCAAAGTGGATGAAAATTGTTCACCAGATGTTAAGTTTTTGATGCTAACATATCGTCTGTATTATCTGTCCTAAGATATTCACCAGTTTGTTGCTGCAGTTTTCAATCCTCTTAAAACTGCACTGCAGAAACGTTACAATGCCATTATGATTCAGATGAAAAAACAATGAGATGGGTTTTTTTGTTTTTTTGTAGGTGGTGATTTCAATCAGAAGGCCTCAGAAGTGTTTTACGTAATTTTGTAGAATGTCCACATCTACACTAGGGTCATACACATTCCTGCCGGCTCAAAGCCCTCCCTTGGTCCCATTTTGTCCATCTAATTATATTTCTCTGCTTTTCCTGCCTATTCACTTCCAGCTGATAAACAAGATTAAACCATCAGTAAAAACTGTTAAAGAGTACACGGATTAAGCTACAGCAGTTTTTCAGACTGGCACACGTACAGAAGCCACCAGCAGAATGTACATCAGCTGTGACAACATGCATCAGCAAAGGTGTTGATGTGATGATCACTCCTGTGCTCCTCTGCTCCGCCTCCACAGGAGCAGACACTCTCTGTGCAGAGGAGGTGACAAGAAGTTTCCCGAGAGTCAGTATGAGTAAAGCTGCTGGATCCGATAACATCACTGGCCATGTACTAAAATCGTGCCGATCAGCTAGCGGGTGTTATTACAGACATGTTTAACTGTCACAGGAAAGTATCCCTACTTGCTTCAATACAGCAACAATTGTACCTGCATCCACTCCCAACATTTTTATTTGATACACCAAACAGATGTAACTTAAAAAGAGATCCTGGACCAACTTATAAACACATCTTTTGGAAATGTTTTTCTATACAATATAAAAACAGCCTTGTCTCATTACGCACATTATAACTCAAACTGCATTAACTGATTTGAAAAAAAACACTTTAATTTGAGTGAAAGCAAAAAAAAAAGTTCTGCGCAATTTTTATTAAAACCTTGAAAAGCTGAAAGTTATGGTTAGAAAGATTAAAGCCTTTGTTGTTCTGTAGCTGGCTGTTTTAAGGACAAACATTTTCATAAAGAGCGTTTAACATACTTTAAAATCTAAGGAGTCTAATGTACAGTATGTGTTGTGAGTTAAGATCACTCAAGGAAAGTGAAGGAAAATTAAAAACAGTTGCATTAGAAGCATAAAGTTTATCACTGAAGTTCCCTGAACCAATTTATTACACAACCACAACAAAATGTTGCTTTTAATCAGGGAGTTTTGCTGCATCAACAGTAAAGTAAATGTTATGCTGCATGGTTCTAAAGCAGAATATACTGGCTTAAAAAAAATTGATTATTGCTTATTGTTTTGCATTGGAGATCAAGCTGCTGCATGTTGTCCATGTACGTTTCCTGAGGCACAATGTTGTTTTTCACTGGCTTTCAGGCAGCCGGAAGTTTCCATTTATTTTGGTACACTATAGAATCAACATGCACATGAGACTTGAAACTTCCTTCAGCTCCATGAAATACTTGCTGTTTATTAGTTTAGCAGTTTTGTTGCTTCAAGCCTTCATTGCCACCCAATAAAAGTGATCCTTCATCTCACAAAGCACTTTCCCAGTGCTACACAGTGAGTGCACACAAACTTGCTCCATACACAATTTCCTTTATAACAAAGTGACAATATGATATTTCCTATGCTAATTTTGTGTAACAAAATCACAAACAGCAGAGATGCAAATCAGACAACATTTTGATCAGGAACATAAGCTGTGGATGATGAAATGAAGGTCACACTTGAAAAAGCACAATATCTTTAACAGATTTGTATTATGTCTGACTTCTTGCAGAACTCCAAATGACCAAAGTTTGTGTATGACAGGCTGCCAAGGCAGACAAATAACTATCTATATGTGAATAGAAGAAGACTTTTTTGTTTTTCATGCCTCAGAAGAGCTCAATATTAAAACACATTTTGTGCACATCAAACCAGGATGTTCTTGTTTTCTTTTGGCTTTTCTTAAAAAAAAATGAATAAATGTCATCTAAAAAATATAAAAGAAATCTGCTGCTTGTATTATCCTGCTCTTCTAAACAACAAGCAGACAGATCTTATTGATTCTGCAGAATGTGGCACAACTGTCTCTTCAAGCTGATGTGTGCACAACCTTTATTTACGATTATGTTGATTACATAAGCTACCTGCCATCTCTGCAAATATTCATCCACCGTGGAAAATACATCACATGGAAAAACTTGGGGCAACTGAAATCGAACTGACATAATATTTTTACCTGTCAAAAAGTAGTTTCATTGTCTTTTTAAGTGAAGAAGCTTGATGAGTTTGTAAGATCTCGCCTGTCCTCTAAACAACGCTGATGCTGAATGTTGCTGTCATTTAAATTTTAATAATCAAAGTCTGTTAACAGTTTTTGTAGAGTATTAATACATAAAAAATATTTTGCATTAATCATGCCGTGGCTCTGGAGGGGTCTGTGTAAAGTCTGATAAACTGCCTCAAGCAATGTCACCCGAATCAACATCAGCTGGGGCTGAGGTCGACAAGTGTTAGCATGAAAAAAAATGCACTGATTTCTTACCCTGACCTGCTGTTACTATGGCTAAACAAAAAATACCAATAATGAATGCTTTCAGTTTACTTTTTGAAAACAAGGATAATTTAAATAAACTCAATTTTAGCACTATGTAGAGATTTAAAAAAAAAAAGCTTTTCCCACAACTTACCCAGACATTTGCTGGCTCTGTCTGTTTGTTTGAAAGATTTTGTAGCATCAAGTTTAGAAGAAAGCGTATATTTACGAAAACATTACAGACATTTGTACAATTTAATTTAAGACTCAGTATATGTAGAAAAAAAAGAATAAGGATATTATCAAAGTGTACTTCATTAGACAGATTTTCTTTGAATTCAGGTTGTGCATAAAGCATACATAATATTTTTGTACTGTCTGTACTGCTGGCTTATTATATTGCACCTCACACCAAAAGAAAAGAAGCCAAAGAACTTAACGAATGAATAAAATCATGCTGCTTTATCTTTGCTGTGGTTTCAATGTGTTAATTTTTATGGATTACAGCCTTAAAGAGACTTGAGTTAATTTCCAGGAGAGCAGGGATAAAGAAGGTATTCAAGTCATCAAGACATTTTCACATTGACATTTGAGTCATTTTCTGGCATTATATCTGTAATTCTAACCAACTCCCACTCCTCCCCTGTGGCTCCAGTATTCAGGGCTCTGCTTTGAAAAAGGAGTAAATATTTAATTAGTCACTGTAATGAATAGTTAACAGTTGTATGTGCCACTTCTTCTGGCCGTGTCTTACTTTCTTTCTTTTGTGCCCCTGTGCTTGTAGTCCTTGTGGCATCCCTCCTGTCTGAATTAGTTATAAGTGGTGGCAAAGCACAGTCCAAAGGAGGCTGGAGATGGAGAAGAGTCTAGATTGTAGATACAGCCGATGGGCCAGAGGGCTGGTGCTGTGCTTCTTTTGCTGTTGTCAAACCTGCATGCTTAAAAAGGACACTACTGAGTGAGGACGCTATTCATGATCCATTTATGAACAGGTGGGGGTGTGTGCGCACATGTGTGTCAGCCTGCATGTGTGTGCTGTACAGGCTTGAACTGTCAAACTCACTCTGCTTTTATGACAAATTGGAGCACACAGTCCAATGTACAAACCGACAGCAGAGCAGCACCCTTACTGAATAAACCATCACTTTAATTCATCTTAGTATTAACTCATCACTAATTCATAACTCCAATAGACACTGCTTAGATACCGGGATGGAGATGGAGGAAGGGGGGAAAAATATGATGGGTACTCAAAGGAAGAGCGAGAAAGGAAAAGAAGCAGAAAATGTGAAGAAGCAGGTATTGCTCAATGCTGCACAAACCTAGAAAGCCCAGTGAAACCGAACTCCATGGACATTTTAGCTGAATTGGCTTTTGCTTGAAGGCGAACAGACATTTTATTCATCTCATAAGAGGGCAGCGAGCCAATATGGCCATTAAGAAGGTATTTCCTTTACAACAATTAGCTCTCATACAGTGTTACCTCATTCGTCGTTTGTCAGCGAGCTTGCCTTTCGATTTACTTTCTATGCTGAAATAAGCAATGCGTACAGCAAATGAATTTCATTACCGGCTTGTCGTAAAGGCGTTCTGCAAGTACACTCACTTGGGTCATTTCATCATTTCATTTTATATAGCATTCTTTATCCTTTTATTTATTGCATTTTATTTATTCATTTTTAATCCCCTGGCTCAAAGAAACACACTGTTGCCAACACTAATCCTCTGAACTTTAAAGGTTTATGTGGATTTCACTAATGAATGTACATTCTGCAAATGCGTTGCCAAATACCAGCAGTTGTCCTGGCTTGCAATTATAACACCAGTTTTCTACTGATAGTGGAATAATTGTCTTCTGAAAAGGTGCCTTATTATTTTTCCACAGGGTCTGAGAAATAAGCATACAGACCTTAAAAGGGAGACAAACAACCAGTGATAACACACACACACACACACACACACACACAGACACAGACACAGACACACAATGTTCTTAAGTTAACCTTGCTGCAGTCTCAGCTGTCAGTCACTCACCTCTGACAATCATGACTCACTCGTACGCCCTCTCTCATTGGTCATGACTAACGTATCCTCTGAGGAAATTAGACAGCAGCTACTGATGGCATAAATGGGAGACAGTGTTTTTTGTGCGTGTGTATGAGTGTGTGTTGGGGGGTGGGGGGTGTTGGTAAGTGTGTGACTCAGTACAAAGACTGCTTGACCTCCTCTTTGTTTCTTTTATGTAAAAATTAACCCAGTATGGAAAGAAGCCATGTTCTTGTATTCAATGTGAGTGCATGTTATTGTATGTTAATTGTCAAGTATGTGGAGTAATGGATTTGTTCACACACTTCTTTATGCTTTGCAGAGGGTATATCTCCATTGCTGTTATTATGCTAATAAACAGTAACACACTGTGATTTTAACTCTATTTCACACATACTTATCAATTCTGGATGCGGATCTACTGAAGTTGGATTAAGTAAAGGTACTAGCTTCATTTACATGGGGTATAATATTGTGAATCTAATATGTAATAAAATAAGGTCTTATAAATACCTCATCAATAATAAACAGGCCCAAATGGATTAAAAATTTCAATTGGTTGCCGATGGGTACTAAACCCTTTCATAAACTGATCAAAAGATAAAACTGAACCATGCAAACAATTGAATGTGATTTTTCGACCTACTCTCTCTGAGTGCATGTTCTGTCTGGAAATAAATGCTTAAATGAGCGATGCTCCAGTTCTGAAAAATAGCTGCATCCAAGTTAAATCAGTGAGGATCAGTCATAAACCTGCATTTATTATTTGTTTGTTTTGTTTTTTGGTCACTTGTTGCTCAAAACACATTGACATGATATTAAAAAACAAACAAATAAAAAAACCTTACCTATTCTAAACCCAACAAACACAATGCATTCATTTATTAAGGGTTGTGCATGTGGCCACCTGATAATTTAAATTCTAATACTGTCTCTCATTTTTAGCTCTGTTTTGGTCTCCACCATCTCTCCAGGGACATATCTTGCCCTTTAGCTTTTCCATACATCACCCCTAACCTTATCATCCACCAAACAAACAGCTTTCTCTGTTAAAAAAGTGCTGCCAATGAGCTTAATGAGCAGGAGTGTGATACAGTGAGCACCTTCCAGATCTTTTTTTTAATCTTGTGTTTAACCTTTCAGGCTACAACTGGTTGCCTTGCCTGGAGCAGAAGGATAACACAGCGGACATGACTCAGGGCAGAAAAAAAAAAAAAAAACCAACTCAATTTTTCCAGTTTATAAAAAATGTATTTATTATCATTGATTTTCTCTTAAAGGACGGATTCTGTCCTCCCCACTTCAGAAATCATCCTACATTCTACTTTCTACAGCTGATTTGTTACTGCATTGTATTTATGCATTGGTAATTGCATGATGTTTTAGGTTTCAACACAGTTTCCTTTAGGTAAATACTTATCCCAACTGTTATACAACAGAAATTAATTTGCCTTCCATTTAATGAAACTCAAACCTTTTTGGAAATGAGGCGGTAACATCTAATTGGGCCCAGATTAGTTCACGAGTTACCCTTTGCATTGTCTTTAATGGAGCAAATGTCTTTATGGAGGGTAAAACAGTGTCAGCCCAGTGCAACAGAATCACATCTATGTAGGATGAAAATATCTGATATTAGTTTCATAACCTGCAACACTGAAAATCTCTAACTTTTAAATTTTTTATCAGCTACGCTCAAGAAGTCAGTCAGACAAGCTGTGGGCCAAGTACATCTCTTGATTTACACTGAGCAGGCCCATATCAGCCTCAGGTCACGCCTTAAATGTTACATCATAATTAATGTATGATCATGAAAAGGGCTTCCTCATCCTGAAGCAATATGTAGATTCCCTCTTCCTCCATGCCATTTCATGTAATATACAGGTAATCTAAAAGCCTTAAAGCTTTTTTTTCACAGTTTAAGATGAATTTTTTTTTTTTTCCTGTGAAATGCAAGGAAACTGAACACGGTCAAACAAGTAAATTAAGCTTTAGAGTGTGTAACTTAATTCATGGGTTCTATGGTGTTACCAAGACCTTAGAAAAAAATATTTGAGTACACTTTATTTGAGCCCATAAAGCAACTAAAAACATCCCTAAGAGAGGATTTGACATACCATGCTAATATAAATTTCACTTTTTTCTTTAATTTTATGTTTTTTAAATGACTTTTCGAGTGACTTAATACATTGGATGAAAAATGGCAAAGTAAGACACAAAAAGCGCAAGCACACACACCAAACAACTTTGTCACAGTCACACGAGTAACTGTTATATTCCAGCCCTGCCAATATACTTCAGCCTTGATCTACAAACAAGGATACTGTTAACCTTTTTTCTTCTTGACTCACAAAAAAACTGTCACCTGTGGATGTGTCTCCGTGTGGTAGTGGAAATGTTGCCAGCATTTTCAGGTAGTCATCTTCATGCCACTTTCAATAATAGTGAAATTGCTTGGAGAGCCATTTTGGGGAGATGTGGAGTCAGCGGAGTCAGTGTTGAGGTGTGTGGAGGAGGGGGTCTGAGACTGGTAATGTGAAGAGCTGGAATGTCACTCTTGGTTGTCCTGCCAACTCAGCTGGCACTTTTTTCTTCACGAGTTGATAGAACACACACACACTCTCGTGCACACACACTTTCTTGCACCCTCTTTCAGTTGTACACTTCAAAAACCCGCCTCTCTGAGTGTGAAATGACTTCTTCCCTGGCCGACTTCACATAATGTAGTAATTGCACACCTTCATTTTTTTCTTTTTTTTCATATTACAGCTTGCCGTTCTCAGTCAGTCTGCTCTTATGTCTTCCTTAAATGGCTAATCAACAGAAAATCACTTTAAACCGCAAAGGATCAGCTCTGTAAAATGCTTCATTTACCTACAGTCCTTTTGACATGCACCATCAGTTGTTTTAATATAGTGATATGTATCTTATAGTAACCATAGCTGTCACTATCAAATCATTATAGCATAACATATTCCTTTGTAAAAGTGCAGTGCTTCCTAAAGTTGTCCCCATATTTAATTTTAGATTTTATTCAACCAAAACCTGAATGAGCGAATATGCAGGTTATCCAGTGATTGATTTAAGTGGCATGCATATATTTTAAAACATTCATGTCATATCTACAATATCATAAATACAAAGTTCTGATGTACAAATCTGTTTTCCAGTCAATTAAATTAGTTAATATGGTAATTAGAGCTGGGAAACAGATTTTTTCAGAAAGCACCAGATCCAACTTGGGTCTTTTAGTAAGATGGAAGTGCCTAAAAAAATACTGTCACTCAATGTAATTAAGTGATTAATAGGAAGCTGGTATATTGTCAATGCGCTCTGTAATTAACAACTGTCTGGATGATGCTAGCACTCACACGCCTTTTTATGATGGCAATATTTCCAATCTCTACCATCTGTCCCTCATGACATGAAGATGACATGTATGTGAAATTCAGAAAGGTTTCTTTTGTTATGGAGGCTGTTAACAAATGAAATGTTTACGTCAGCATGTTGTTTAGCAGCTGTAATGTTTACCTTGTTCACCATTGTAAATTAGCAATCAACATTTGCTAATTAGCATGAAATGCAATCCAGGCTATTAGCGCCAACATTTCCTAAGGTATGCACTGTAATTCTTCAGTCATTATTCTCTTATTGTGGTATGAATTCATATTCAAAGACTTGATTTTGCTTTGGCTTGCTTTATTTTGTCAGGGTTTACTTTATGAATTTGAAGTTATTAATTTGCCTTTAATGTAACACTCCATATTGCAAAAGCCAATTAGGCTTCCTTTCTCTTCACAAGCAGACACACAGACAGATGCTGGAGAACCAATTACATACACTCGCAGTTCCATATGGGGTACAAACTGCTGGCTTGACTGGCAGAGTGGGTGTATATATGGATTGATGGATGGACTAATGGAAAGACAGATGGACAGATAAATACAAAGAGGAATCATGCATCTTAGTTTTGATGGACTATGTGTGTTGAATATGAGATATTTATCTGACTTAGTCTCTAAAAATTTCTGAGAGTTGAGTTTCATTCCAAGGCTCTGAAGAACAGGATCTCTCCTGCTGTTTCTGACCACATGAAGCTACTTAGAGTCACAGAGAGACAAAAGGAAGGAAATGGAAATAGACTTAAATCAAATCCTACAGAACTGTATTGAACAATTTGCAATATTAACGAGATGTAATAAGTGAGATTGAAGAGGTGGGGTGGCTGGAGGTTTTTTTTTTTACTGACTGGGAGGGAGGGCTGAGTAGGAGAAGTAGGAGGGTGGTTGGTAAAAGGGTATGCAAGATGTATGGGGGGGGAGGGCAACTGGTGGTTTTGTTAGGGTAAGGAAATGCAGGTTTGCTCTATTTGTGATGTTTATCAATTTGCCCTCATGTTTCCTTTTCTCTTCATCCTGTTTTTCTCTGACCCCCCCCCCCCCCCGCTCTATTGTCTTCTCCTGCTCTATTTTCTCTTTTTTCTCTTCCTTTGTGTTCATTTCAATTTTTCTGACAAGAGAAATATACTTGTTATTTTTTCCCCTTTTTTAAAAAAAAACTTTATGCAAAAATTTAAACCAACTACATTTCCTTTAAATACAACAAGTCATCCTGTTGGAATAAATTCAGAAGCTGTGCCCCTGAAGCTTTTCGGACATACAGCTGAGGCTCGTCTTCATATTATCGTGGTGCTCTTCCACTGCTTTTCACATCTTTTCAGTTGTTTGTCTTTCTGATACGTCCTTTGGAACCATGAATTTCTGTGCAGATTTTGTTTAAATAGATTTATGATACATCCATAGAGAAAACAATACATACATGTTGAAATATTTTACTGGAGTGAAATTTTTTAGTGACCCACCTGGCTTTTAAACATACTATTTAAAAAAGGTACCTAATTTTAAAACAAAACATCTCTTCAAAGACCTTTGAAAACTGTGAAATTAAGTCCGCTTGTCTATAATTAGCACACCTTTGTTTGTCTCCTTTTACTTAAAACACGCCGACCTCTGCAATTTTCATTTTTTCAGGAAAAATACCAGTTTAAAATGATAAATTACAAGAGTTGTCAAGAGGTTTAATAATCCAATCAGAAGACTTTTTAGTCTTTTTTTTTCCTGCCATCAAAAATCCCTTGAGATGTATCATCTCATTTTCAAGAGGGTCCCAAAACAACCACTTGCAACAATAAAACAGAAAACAAAACAAAACACAACAACACAACAATGAAAAGGGAAAAAATGACACCATCTGCTCAAAAACAAAACAATAAGAATTTCCATAGACACTTTCATAAGAAAAAAAGATCAAACTATAGAAGGACAGTCAGTGATACCGCTACAGAAACACAAGGATTTTTTTTTTTAAGTTGATTGACTATTTTTAAATAATCCAAACAAAGTCACAGGACAATTATGTACAAGCAAATCAATCTAATAAGACAGAACATTAAACAAAAGTTTTCTAATCAGTTTCCTTGGAGAAATTTCCTTAGAGAAAAAGAGGAGATGATCAGAGCGTCTTTGTGAGTAATTTGAAGTATAAGAGACAAAGATAACAAGATACTAATTAAATTTTCTTGAACCAAGAGGTAACCATCTTAGTTTCGAGCACTGTCCAATGGAGCTTTAAGAAAACAGACACGTATAAAATATAAATCTGCAGAGGTGTTTATGCATGATACATTTTAATCAATGTCAGCTCAGTTTAGTGTTGGTAAAACAATGGACCGGTTTCTGATCCTCTGTAGTTTAGTGATCATGACTAAACACCTTTTTAGAGTTAAACTGAATTTAATATTGTATCAGACTCTTTGCAACTTTTGTGAGTCAGTACTACAAGCAGAGAGGACAGATGTATAGCAACAACATGCATCCAGTCATCTTGTCTTTTTTAAAATTCTTTTTTAGATGATCATCCAAGTACAGATTGAAGAGAACAGGTGCTCCACTCTTTCATGACACACTGACAGTGAGGAAATCTGCAGATACACTCTTCCACCATCTAGGCTGTCAAATCCTTTCAGACAAATGGGGATCCTTCACTCTTGTAGTTAAACACGCAATTTACAATAATTCATTTGTCGATCAAAAAAACTTTGGATGGATTTGTGAAGCTAAATGATACCGTGGTGTTGTGACTTTCATACGAAGGTACACTAAATCAGTAAATAATTACATGAATATGTGCCTGTTTAATTCTTTTTAGAGCCCATTATGTATTCTCTAAGCCTGTTACACAAACACTTTGCTTGCCAGGGCAACTGGTCTGTAATTTTTTGTGCTGGATATTTAACCAGCTTTGCATTTTTGTACTGGCACTGATTTTAACAAAAGAGAATTTACAGTGAAGCAGTGTGTAATGCATTAAAAATCCAGAAGAAAAACATAGAAAGTAACTCTGAGACTCTCTCTGCTGGAATTTGATCATGGCCACCTGCTTTGTTCTCTTCCAGTGTCAAAACTTCAAGTCTAATAAAAACACCATCATTGTTTGAAACTCTCCCATATTAAATTAATCACTCTTAACACAGTTTAAAATATTACTTTAATGTTTTCTTCACAGTTCAGTAATAATTTCAGGCCCAGTAACCACATTAATATTGGATGGCAAGGACATTTTACTGTTATTGCTAATCATAACTTCTTTCTAGAGTTCATAAAAATGAGTCTGATGAAGCCTTTGTTTGGCTTCTTTGGCCTCTACTTGGAGTTAAGACACTTTTATTTTACCTTGGTCTCAAATTTTGTTGTTTATCCCCCTTTCAGTAGAACGATTTACAGGCATCATTAAAACACTTAGTATGTCTATGTTGCATTATGCAAATATCACTATTGTGTTTTTGGTTCATACCACTGATGTGAATACACAAAATAGCATTCAGTGGTATTACTTAGGCTTTGACCAGTCCATGAATTGTGATGCCAGAGGTTTGCTTCTGTGAGTCTTCACCAACTTTACTTTCCATTTTGTTCATGGTGATCAGAACTGGTCAACTCTCAACATTCAATATCACAGAAAAGGGTACCTGATCTATCTGCGATCGACCAAACAGATCAAGAATGACAAATCCCCAGAATCTGCCGCAAACTTGTCTGGAGCTTAGTTCTGTTGGTGACTCTCCTCCCCCATGGAAATCATTATTAACAGAATTAAGTTGATACTGGTCTTGTTCGGCAAATAAAGTTTTTTGTATACACAAGATATCAGTATTTTCCAAGAGTGTGTCAATAACAATGTGTCACTTTTTGTCCCTGGTGATCCGTCCTAGCACAAGCCACCCAAATTATGACATTATATAGTATTACTACATGACAAAACTTTACAAGTCATCGACGTCCACTGACCCAGCAGTTGCCAGGGGCTTATGGACCTCAGAGAAATGCCACGCAAACTTTCCATCCAATGTAAATTTACTAAACAGCCCAGAGAAACTTTCGAGTTCCACCAATAGTCTAACTGTTTAAAGGAAATCATTTCTGCAATTAACACTGAAAACAAGATAACAGAAGCTAGTCAGATACTCCTCCAAACTTTACTGAAAGCTATCTAGTGGACTGACATGCTGATTGGTGGTCCCCAGTTTTAGCTCTGTGTATATTTAGTGTCGATTGAACACCTTAAGGAAACCATTGATGGATTTATACACAACAAAAATTCGTTTAGCGGCTGTCCTCAGAGCAGGATTAAATATGGCAGCATAAGATAAATACAAAAGATGAGTATATATAAAAGATGTAAAGTATTTCCAATAGAGAAATTAGCTATAAACCTGCTACGGTGTGGAGAGTGCCAGGCTGCTGTGTCTGCACCATGATGCACGCCACCATGATAGTTGTCAAAACATTCTGTGCTCAACTACAAGTTTGGGCTACTTGTACAGTACTTGACAATTTTCATTTCCAGCCACTTTAAAGTTCACTACATTTCAGAAGGAAATATTGCACGTTGTTAACAACATTTATTAGACACATAAAGTTATGTTGCAGATTCAGATTAATAACACAAAATTTCTATGAATAACAGATATATTATGATATTTTATTATGGATGAACATAACACTTTATTCATCCCTTGATAAATTCAGCAGCAACTGAAAAAGGCAGAGCTCCATCTGACTTTCAGTCACTACATTAAGTGCACAGTACTTCCTGCACTGGCACTGAAAAGTAGCGTAAGTTTTGAGTAGCAGAATTGTCCAATACAATCCAATAAGAAAGCAATTCATCGGTATGGGACTGACACAAAGTGATGCTTCTTCAACCATTTTGTACAGAAATAAGATCCCTGACTGATAAAATCACAAAAGAGCAAGGTTGAATTAAAAAGTTTCAAGTGATTTTTCCTTTGCAATATACCATCTTCGCAGGAAAAAAAGTGAAAAAAGACAGTGAGGAGTGCCAGCGAGAAGTGGCCCTTCTATTGAACTTTTACTATAGCTTCATAAGTGCCAAACCTTATCCGTATTTTACTGCCAAAGAACATCTCAAATAGTTAGAAATTACAGTTAAAAATGTATTAATTTGCTTAGCCTTTTCTCAACTCCCTCTCCCTTTAATGAGCCAAGTGTCATCGGGATCAGTGATAATGACAGCAGAGGCTAGAGAGCAGAACGAGGAGGAGTCTATCAAACGTACTGTAGCTTTGCTCGCTAACTTCAGTCACTTCATCCTGCCTGGCTGAATGGAGTCGAGTGTTATTGCCCATGACAAGAGTGGGTTTGAGATGGAAATCACTTAAAAGGCGAGAATCCATTGAGGCGGGTGCCGGGTGGAAGAGATCTAATATGTCTCTTTCTCGCTCTGAAGTCGAAACCCTTTTTGTTTTTCCGCGCTCATTCTCCTCACCTACTCTCTCCCGGCTCATCTGCAGAGCTCACCTCCTCGTCACATTTCTTCAAAAGGCTGGAAGCGCTCATGTAACATCATCCTACCAAACATCCTCATCATCATCTTCATCATCATCACCGCAACTATCCTCATTGTCATCATCTTTTTGGTTACACTCGCAGCAGTTTCAAATTTAATTGGCAACTTGAAGTGGTATCAGAAGTTATCTGCTTCTCCCCAGTGAGGCAACCTCCGCCTGTCACTGGAGCTTGATGTGAGTAATTTGCCAGTGAGGTTCCTCAACAAACGAGTGGTGCAGAACAAGTGGTTCGCCTAGAAATCTGTGTTCTCTCTCTGTGCATTGAAAAGGAAGGTGTCACCGTGTGTGTAGTACTGCTGCTCTGGGTTGTGAGCCAAGGTTGGGAACTATGAGGACATGATGAAACATCAAATGCTTTCTGTTCCGTCTTGCTGATAAAGCCTGGGAATTGGTTAGAAAAAGTGCCTGTGTAGCACTTCTTGTTCAGATAACAATCTTCTCTGAGGCTTAGTTAGAAAGTGCGTGGAGCGCGGCTGCATTGATATTTAAATGTTTGACTAACATCCGCTCTGGCTTGACTATGTCTAAAGAAAACTTGGAGAAGTTATATTTGTGTAATGTCTGTCTATGCTGACCTGCACAAAATGAATCAATGTCATCAATTTAGCTCAAGCATCTCCTTCAATCATGAGAACAATATTTTTATCAATTTTTTCTTTTAAAACACCAACAAGCACTGCTATGTTCATTGTTTAATGGTAAAATATGTAGATGGAGCCCTGAGTTCTTTGTTGACAATTAACTTTGTGAAGGTAACTCGAATTAACTTAATGTTACATGTAATTAAATAGTATAAGACAAATGTACTAAATAAGTTAGAGTCATAATCCTTTAACACAGTATACCAGCAACTGAAGGTAATGACTGCAGGCCTTTCATTTCCGACATGATAAACACAGTTATTATAGAAATAATTTCTTACTTTACCAGTGATCCACAAATATAAATTGAAGAAAGTAAATTTAAACCTTGAGTGTCCTCAGATTTAAATAAGTGTTTATCACACTTGAGAATGAATTGCTTGCATCTGTCTCTTCGCTGAGGTAAATTAATGACAAAAACACACACTGTGCACATACAAATAATCACTTTGTAATCAGTTAGACTAATGAAAAAAAAATGAAAAGAACACTGAAGGCCCATAATTTTTCTAACTCAGTGCTTATGGTCTTGGAGACCAAAAAAAAAATATTGGTCATTTTACTCAAGCAAATAAAACAAATAAAAACAAGGCATTACCTTTTTGTAAAGTGATGTGGTCCTCCAGGCTTCCATCCAAAGGCCTCCAGCCATAAACAGGAGAATAGCACACAGTCATGGAGTTTGGTGGTTATCCATGCTGAAGCGTTCTCAGTTGGCTTGAAGTGTTATCTGGTTGTTGTCCCTTGTTTCCAGACCATCAGCAGTCCAGACGAAGCTGCTGTGTGAATCTGGGTTAGCTTGCAGCAGGATGCAGTCTGTCCACATTTCTAATTCAGCACTCACTTGATCACTGAGTGGCTAAAAAATGCTTACAGCACAGCAAACGTGGGATAGAAATTCTCAATTATAAAAGCATGTCTTTTTTAAAAAGATCTGGTTGATAATCTAAGTGATAAGTAGATTCATATATTAGTTTGAAATATGCATTCAAGCTGAAGCCTTGTTGACTTTTCATTGGTGCACATATTGTATAATAGAGGATGTTGTATGGTAATATTCACGGATGTTTTAAAAGAAATCAAAAAGAAAACCTTGAAACAGATTGACAAATGCAAGAAAGAGTGACATTTTTAAGGCTTCCTGGCAGAGGTTCTTGCAAAGTCATAATACTACCTTGTCTTCACATAATAGACTTAAATGATGCCTTCACAGTTTCTGCAGACGTTTGCAACAAGGTTGCAAATGAGGTCACCCCATTGAGCAAAACTCCTCTGGGATATTAACAAACTGAAAAATACAGGATGAATAACACCATTCAGCTATTAAAAGTAAGAGAAAGCATGAGGGAGAGAATGAAATGAATCAAACAAGTAAAAATCATCTGGATCAGAGCCACGATCAAATATTTTCCTCAGTTCATGGTCCCCTGCAACTCCCCGTCTCTCCTCCCTCCTCTCTGTGTCATCTACTCTTCCTCTTACACAGTCACAGTTACATATTTCAGCCTGGCAATGGGCCTAGCTTTAGGGCTGAGCATATGGCCGGTGGCTATGAGGGCATGGAGGGCGAGGATGAGGGGAGAGGAAGAAGGATGAGGAGTGAGAGAGAGAGCGATAGCACCAAAGCTGGCAGAGAAAATACTTCACTGTCATTTTATATGCCAGCTTGAGCAGAGGGCACACAAACACATGCACACAAGCACACACATACGCACACCAACACACACACGCGCGCACACACACACACGCACACACACTCTCTCTCTCTCTCTCACACACATATAACGTATACAGAGAGACGCACTAACACACTCACTTAATAAAATGAATTGGGACACACGTATACTTTAAAAATCCTTACACTCTTTTTCCTTATACGCTATACCTTCAGTTGCACTTTTACCCTTCAACATCGAATGAACCTCCTTCACTCTGTCATGCTATATGAGGCATGAGATGTGTGCTTGTGTGTGTGTGTGTGTGTGTGTGTGTGTGTGTGTGTGTGTGTGTTGGACAGGCTGGGTTATCGTGGCAGGCTTGTGGGCCTTGTCAAAATGTGTGTAAGAAAATACAGAGTGACAGATGTAGCCTTTCTGCTCTCTCACACTAACATGGTTAGTCTCCCACCACTTGCTTCAATGATCACACACACACACACGCACCCACACACACCCACACACACTGAACACAAGTTCAGTCGCTGTAACCACACACACTCACATACTACAGCTTGTCCAACAGTTGCTACTGATACACAGCTTACTCTAACATCTCCAGATTGGAATGTGGGAATTTTTCGGAACTCCAGACTGTTGATTCTGTAAATCCCAAACAAAACAAGCACTGTAGGAATACGGGCCACTTGAGTGACTTCCATATTAAAAAGTGCCAGTTTAAATGTTTCCAGCCGGATATTGCTTGAGACAACAAATCTCTGCGACCTAATCATTTCCAAGATAATAAATCAAAGTGGTTTTAACTTTAATGAATTTCAACCACGTTCCGATTGAGCTCAGAGATGAGGCTCCTTTGAGTCCATTGAAGCGTGTCGCAGAGGCCCATATCAGATCATATATCAATGCCACTTCTTTTGCCACATCTTCCTCCAGCACATTATCACCAGCACTGTCAGATACCAGTACAAATGAGAAAACAATGGGGAGATGAGAGCAAGTTGTTGAATATTCATAGGGAGGATAAGGATACAACTGGGACATTTTGGGGCTTTATCGGCACTAACAGGATCTAAGCCGTGGTAATTCATGCTAAATCCAAACCAAATCGGCCCCAGTGCTGTTTCCGTGGAGGAGAAAAAAACAAAAAAAACAAAAAGAAAATAGACTTGAGTTGAATCTCCTGAGTGCTTTTGTGATGTGTTTCCATGTCATCTCTATCCCCGTTACATTTATCACAACAAGCTAGTTGAGATATCTCTTATTCTCTTCGTTTCCTCCACTGCGTCGCGTCCTGAGCTGGAGGCAAAGAAAAAGAGCAGTAGGAATCAGGAAAACAAATTTTGAAAAACTGGATGCGTATTTTCTCAGCTAAAGGAGCCATACGCAGCAAGAAAAAAAAGTTAAAAAATGAACAGCTTTGAGAGTCATCCCTGTTGAAAGGCACAGACGCTTCTCTCACAGATAGTGAATACGCAACCTTGAGGGAGCATCTAGTTGGCATATTTGTCCCTCTGACCTCATGCTCTGTTACTCCTCATCCACAGCGGTTGACCTTTGGAGACTCTGACTTAGCCATTTCTCAAAACGGAGCACCTCCTCTGAGACCAAACTAAAGGTATTAGTATTTGACTGCGCGACCTTTCCCAAAGGCTTCTGGGTAAAAGGAAGTGACCCAAGTGCCCCATGTGTCTCTGGTGGATAAGTTGTGTCTTTGTATATCTGTGTATGTGTGTGTGTGTGTGTGTGTGTGTGTGTATGTATGTATGTGTGAGGATGTATACAGTGAGTGATATTATTTCTTAACCACATCAGAGAAACAGCAGATGAAGCTTTTTCTTTGCTCTCAGTGGCACAGGGTTAGTCAGAGGAGACATAAACTTATAATGACGTTCAATAAATTCCACTAAACCCATTTGTTGCTTTGTTTACTGTAAACAATCGATACACAGTGACGACATTCATAGAGCACACCATGTACTGTGCAATGTGCAGAGCAATAAAATAGAGGCTGTGATCGATGTTAAACTTTTTACGTCAAACCTGACTTCACAAAAATTAAAAACTGATAAATAGAACTGATGTGTCAGTGTGTAAAAAAGAACAAATTGATTTTTGACAGGTTCAGACATCTTTTGGATAATATATAATGTTACACATACAGATGCATATGTACATCTGTTGTAGGAACTTTTATTTACATTACAAATCTATAGGATCTTGAACTAAATAACTCTTAACACAGAGAAAAATGTAGTGTGTATAGTGTCTAGTGCAAAGAAAACTCAAACCAATGAATATGGTAATGACTATTGTTTGACTGATGCAATTATCATGTGAATTTACCATGTGACACACAAACTCCATCCCTGTCAGTACCTTAATAGTGACAGAGCTTGATTTGTTTTGTGGATGTGCTCCCTGCTTTAACTTAGGACACAGGAAAAGAATCCCGGCTTTTACTTGATCATTTTTGATGTGTCAATTTGAATATCTTCAAGCATGGCTGCCTCTGACTCTTAAAATGCAAAATGTGTGCTGCAGATAGCTGTTTTCCACAGTTAAACACTGCACAAGAAGGACAGCTACATGTAATGTGAGAACTGCAGAGAAAAGACAGCAATAAATAAGAGAAAATGGCAGAGGCAGAGGGCACGGAGGCCTGACAGAAGAAAATAAGAGGGAGAGAGGGGAATTATTTTTAGCATTACCATTCAGGCAGGCAGTGACCACCACAATTTAATATGACCTCCGAACAAATAGGCCTGTGTGTTGTTTTGAATGTGGATCAGAAGACAGGTCAGAGGGATAATTGGTAAATTGTGAATAATAATGCAGGGGTATCATTACAGTGGATTATAAAACAAGATAAATGCGAAATTCAGTCTCTCTAATGTCAACTTTGCCCTCGGATATGAGAGCCATGTTGCACATTCACGACGGGGAGCAGCGGTGGCTACGTGAATTTACTGATGTATGATGAATTAGATGCAAGACACAGAAATGTCTGGAAACAAGAAACAACAGAAACAGCTGATTCTAACAAGAACAGAGCAATACACACAGTTAGAAAAAAAAATGCGAATGCCAAATCTGATTAGGTATGTTTGGATTGTAAGGAAAAAAAAAAACTAGCCTGCTGAGGCTGATGACAATACATCACAGAGGCACCAGATGTTCCATCTGTGTTTAGTTGTAGCCGTCTGCTTTGGCTTTAGCATGCGGCTGAATGACACGCGACTCATTCATGAGCGTATAAAACACCCACATGCATGTGCACATATGACTCGAGCACATCTGCACCTGCTGCCGATTAGCTCCAACTCTCAACCATCTGAGCAGATCACACTCTGTGCCTCTCAGTGATGTGCAGAGCTTCCAGGTAATAACAGTCTCCATTTGGGAGATTGAGTAGTTAAATATGATACTTCTGTGTGTGTTTTTTCCTCCTGCTTGGTACTCAGAGTGGTACTTGATGAATGTTTGAGAGGCTCCAGATGTGTTGAGAAGAGGTCCTTCGGGGGAAGAGCTTGCTCACCAATAGTACTTCTATTTCTGTCCTTTTTGTGTGTATAACTTCAGAAATTCACAATATGTAGAGAATTAAGATATCTACGAACTCCAAGCTGAGTATTTTGCCTATTCATGCTCATGGTTAAATTGATTCAGTCATTAAGACATGTGGACTTTATTTTCCCCTCAGTTCTGAATGTTTGTTCCTTCCTTCCTGTTGTGACTAAAGGTGTTAGAGATGGGCAGAACACCAGATGGTCTAATGCTCTGTTCAAATGTCTCATTTTGTTTTGAGATACTGTTGTAAGCAATGTCGCACTGAATCCATGCTTCTTGTTAGATGCTGCAAATGTTTTGAATATCATGTCTGTATATTGCTGCAGGACTGCTGTGAAAATTCATGTGAGGATTTATGAGCATTTAATGTGTTTTCTTTGTATATTTTGTGTTCAACTCGCAATTCTCTCTCTCTCACTATTGGTCTACTTTTACATAATTGAGGCCCATTTCAAATCAATTTTTTCAGTTAACAGCTCAGCCATGCAGAGGTCAGACTATGAATTTTATTAGGTAACTTAATTGCTCCAAAATGACAACAAAAAAATCACATAATGCTGCTCAAACTCGACGAAGCCCTTGCTCTCACTGATCTGAGACCATGTAATTGAAAAGAACAACCGAGATAGAAGTGTGTTCTGGAAGAGTGTGATTTTGATTTTTTTCCCCTATTAACTTAAAGTCCAAACTCCTCTGCTTCAGTGTTAACGTCTCCTTGTAAACAGAACTAACCTTTAATATTTATTAGCAGGTGCAGCTTCAGGAGTCAAACAGAGGATAAGGCTCCCTTGCAAAACATCACCAAAATAGCAACCTTTTTAAAAATCTCAGGCAATGTTGCTGCAGTATCTCATGTCCTTGAAAACTGTACCAGAATATATTCTTGTGGGAAAAAATGTCCATTAAAGGCACATTCTCACTCTCAAGTCTTTACATGCTGCGGTTTGGTCAGGACCCCCTTGGCTTTAGTTTTTAGTGCACTGGGAACCCTCTCTGCTTGTGTGTGTGTGTGTGATGCACACAGCCTTCCTGCCAGAGAGCCTGAACCTGTGGTTAACCTTGGGAAACACTGGCTGTTTATAACACATCTCAACATTGCAACTTGGTTAGGTTTTGGAAAAGATCATTAAGCTTTGCTTTCACTGGGAATTGAAACCTGATGTGAATGAGGGTCTTATATGTGATCCACCGCTCTGCACCTACCTCCATCCCTCTTGGGATTTGTCACTCTACTTTGTCTTGTGGAGCCAGAGCTGTGAGTCAGTGAAAGACTGGTAAGATGTAAACAGACACTAAAAAAAGTACCTTTTGCTTTAAAAAAAGGACACCAGGTGATCCTGACTAAGGTGCTGTTAGTGAGGGAATGGGGACGAGAACAAATTGACATGTCATTTTTTTACACGGTTCTGTGTACTTCTTTATGTTTCAATAGCAGAAGATTTGCCACCTGTGACTGTGGCAATCAGTGAATCAAATAGTTTACTCTGCTGTGTTCATGATGAGTAAAGATTGTGGAATACTGCGAGCTGCTGTGCCATTAAGCAGCGGTAGCTGCTGTGCAACTGAGAGGAAGAGAGGGAGAGAGGCCACCTGCTGCTGTTATAGATATAGCCAATTTGGACTTAAAATCACTCCATCCTCAAAAAACACACACATCCACACACTCACACCCACACACATTTTTATGTCCATGAGCTGAGGTTGTGTTTTGTTATTGTAAATACGGAGCCGCTCTGTTGTCTGGTAACTGTTCAGTGGATGGATGTACTCACACAGTAAGCACTGTTTGTTTCGATGGAGAGATCAGTAGATTCCAGCTGATACAGTGATTACAGACACTGTTGATACTCTTCATCCTGTTTTAACTAACATGAAACCTAAATCCAAGAACTCTTACGCTTAGACTAACTAGCTTTTTGTAGAGCTGTGGCAACTGAGAATCCACATGCAGACTTAAACTATGTAGAACAATAGTGTGTAGATGTAACAGCCAAAATAAGGCCAAGGTTTATTCAAAGTAAATAACTGTATGAATATTTCTTGTTTGATTTTTCTAGAGAAACACTTTCCCTTTAGAGAAATCAAACACTTTTTTTTTTTTTTTTTTTGCTGCAGAGCACATTTTCAGTCATGAATCTGTGGGCGAAATGAATCAAAAGCATAATTGCTCCATCAAAATAGCACACCAAGTTTGTTCTCTCTTGCACAACTATGATATTTTTCTATTTTCACTGACTGATTGAAAGACTGATATGTCACACACTGATATGTCAATTTGAGAGCTGAAGCACATCAAATCTACTTTTTTTTCCCCCCTCAGATAGAATAAAAGAATTTATTCGGCAAGAAGTATAAGTCGGATCCAGCTCCACATCACGGATCACTGGTTAGAATGCTGCGGTCACAGAGTGTCCTGCTGATCTGAGGTTTCAACCCTGACTTTCTCCACTACACTATGTGCTAAAATCCGAATGTGGGTGGCATAGCAGATATACCAAATAACCCAATGAATTAAGAAGAATACGTGGATAAGTTTAACACAGTTTATACTAGTGTGAGCGATTCAGATCTGTACTTAAATCCCATCAGTCACCAGTTTTGAGTGGCAGGCTCTCCTGTAGTGTAGTGGTCAGTACTCAGCTATTTTTGCTTGTATAATGGCTTGTAACAATGATGGAAAATGCTGGAGGAATTACCTCTCCATTTCCTAACAGTGCTTGAAGTTTTCTGACAAAGCACACCCACAAAGTCAAAGTTGAACTGGTGGCTGGAGATTAAACCAAAGCCGGAGTAACCTGACCTTACCAAGAAATTGTGGCTGAATCACAGAACCTGCTTCATCATCATGTAAGTAGCCCATTTTAATATTTCCTTAGCAAAAAGGGTCAAAATTACCTTCATTATTTATAGCAATGGATCTAAGAAAGTCTCTAATCTCAAAGCGTTGACATGATTATTATTTAGGAACAGAAAGAAAATTGCATTTGGTAATGCTAGATATTAGTTATTAGTCAAAGGCTCAGCTAGTCAATGTTGAGCTGTGCCCTTGAACTCAGTAATTTTTTTCCTTTGTACAGTCCTCAAAAATATCAGTAGGAAACAGAGCAAGTACTAACAGGCCACAACCATAATTGGATCATGCCTTCAGTCAGAGCTTGAAGCCATGTTTCCATGGTACCAATCAGCGACACCTGCTGACCAGTGACACCAAGTGACAGAGGAGAGGAAAACATGGATCATAACTTGTGGTTTGTTAACAATGTTGTGAAGTTAGCAAATTAGAAGAGGAAGAATTTCTTTGGAGACTGCGGTAAGCTGTTGGAAATGTGCAGCAGTCAGGACGTCATCAGTGGTTTCATTTGACCAATCACACATACACACTGAATGTTTCTGTTTATACAACCATTGTAAAAAAACGTCAGTCTGTCAGAAAGCAAACATACTCCAACTTGACGAGAAATGAGCTTAGGAATTGAACACAGCCAAGTTTCTAGTTATCCCATATTCTTGGAAAATACTCCTATTGAAGACAAACAGGAAATGGGCGGGTTTGTGCAACATATGAATTTAGACGACCGAGAAGCCTGTTAGTTTGATCTCAGCCAGAGTTCATCTTTATGAAACCTGCTTTATAGGTCTTAGAGAAAGCCCACATGCTGTTGTTATGGATATAGTTAATTTGGATTTATAATTAGTCCTTTTTCTACAAACACACACACCCACACATTGTTACGTTATCCCCCATGAGCTGAGGTTGTGTTTTGTTATTGTAAATACGGAGCCGCTCTGTTGTTTGGTAACTGTTCAGTGGATGGATGTACTCACACAGTAAGCACTGTTTGTTTCGATGGAGAGATCAGTAGATTCCTGCTGACAGTGATTACAGACACTGTTGGTACTGTTCATCCTGTTTTAACTAACATGACACCATAATCCAAAAACACTCCTATAATATCCAGCCTTACATGCATAAGTGTCACAGCCATTTTAAGACCTAAATGACTGTAAGCATAGTTTCTGTTCAAATCCCAAAGAACCACTTTACCCTGAGAGAAATAAAATATATTTTTTTTCTTTTCTTGTTTTTCTTTTGCTGAGGCACAGCAAATAACTACTCATGAAAAAGTTGAGGAACTTGTAGAAATTCTTTAGTTCCTGGGCCTCACTATGTCCAAACAGCTGACATGAACCACCAACACTTCGCTGCTGACAAAAAAAGGCTCGTCACAGACTCCACTTCCTTAGGAGGCTGAAACAGGCCAAACACCCACAGAAGCTGCTGCTAAACATCTTCAGGATCACAGCTGAAACCATCCTGACAAACTGCACCACGTTGTGATATGCCAGCTGCTCAGCTGCCGACCAATCAAACCTGCATCGTGTGGTGAAGGTGGCCCAAACCATGTCTGCCGGCTTTTATGCCAGCAGACCTGGAAAGAGGGAGGGCAGCATATTTAGAGACAAAACACACTCCAACCACTTTCTGCCTCACCAGTTGCTGTCTGCATGCAGCTCTTAGGACATCATAAGTGGTTCCTGTTGTTTAAAGTTCTCTTCTGTATGTCTTTGTTTGTTTGTTGGTGGTTAAAGTAGATCTGCTTTCATTGTAATTTTATTTACAGCATGAACTGATCACAACCCTGGTGATGCTCCACAACAAACAACCAAGAATCAAAAAATCTGACCTTCTTTCTTGTTCGCCCTCACTGCCTTAACCTACAGAGAGTCTATGACTGTATTTTTATATAGGCCACCTATGTACAGAAACATTGAAAATCCCATCACCTCCATATGATCAAGACTGGCACCTCACATCCATGTTCTGCCAAGCTGGTAAGAAGCTCATTCACCTTGGCAGCCAAGTTAAAACTGAAAAATACACAGCGTTAATATTTGTTGACACATAAAAGTCTGTTTGAGGCCAACTGCTGTTGTTTCTGAGGTTTACGTGCTACTATAAGGAATACATGGCACATTCTGACAGCTGACAGGAACAGTCTTGTCTTCAGCGTGTAAAAGGTGTGAACAAGTGCTTTTAAGGTGCTGATATGACTGGGATTGGAATGTATTCGGGGGTGAATGTTATTTTTTTATCGTGCTTGCTGTACTGTCCTGTTAATATTCACACAATATTTTATTCCAGTCAACACAGTTTGGCAAAGACAGGTAACACAAATAAACATAAATCTGCTGGAAGAGATGCTGCTTTGGTTTGGGCTTTGGCTGTATTGGTTGTTATTAAATTTTAAGTTGTTCAAAATGAAATTACAATATGCACAACATTCAAGAGCAAAGAATACAAGGTGTGTTTACTTTTAGTACTTGAACTGCCAAAGATTCTCCACAATGCTGCAAACACAATATATTTATTTGACTGTTTAATGCAAACATAAGCCTATGTGTTATATCTCGCATTACTAGACAAGGCTGAGCTTCTGTTTTTTAAGGTGAAGGGCTGTCTGCACCAGAACATGTCCATCTCAGTGAATGGTGCTAATAATACTGGGATAAAATGTATTCATACAGTGCTGTTCAAGTCAAGGCTTTTACACTACATATCGACATCCAATCACCCACATACATTTAAACACCAATGGCAGGGGCTTCCTGCTCTTTGGAAGCAATACACACACTCACTCACACACCAATAAAAGAGCAAATAAATAAGTGACCATCCAATCAGTGCTGCTGCATGGGGGAGGAGGGCAGGGCGGTACCTAATAATAATAATAATAATAATAATAATAGTAGTTTATATTTGTACTGCACTTTTAAATATGTAGTCACAAAGTGCTTAGAAATGATTAAATAGGAGAAATGATTAAACCAGTGTGACATGGCTAAACAAGACTGGGATTGCTGTGGGAATGAAAGTTCTAGTCTTTAATACAAAATTTGAAATGATGAGGATGGATATTCAAATTTACAAAACGGACTAGTGTAAAAGAGCCCTGACAGCAAACTCATATTGCATTCATATGGCATTTTACAATTTGTTTTTCTTTTGTTCTCGGTGTTCATTGCATTCAATGGGCATGAAAGTGGTCCAAATGTGTGATGCTGCTGCAAGTGTGATGAAAATACCATGTTGTTTGAAAGTGTTCATTTGAGGTGCTGTTGTCCTTGTGCCTCATCTATTGACACTGACTGTGTGAGTTGTAATTATCTCTCCGTGCTTCCCACGCCATTTATTGCACGAGGCAATTAAAGCGAGTCTGACTCCGACTCTAATGTGACCCTCTGCACCCATGGCTTCTCCTCTGCCAACCTTGGCAAAGTGACAGAGTGCTATCACAGCCGAGCTCATCAGCTCTGTGCTCTTACTGCCGAATGACTGACAGACACACACACACACACACACTACGCATGTTTTATTCTAATTTAAAACCACATTTCTTGTAGCCTTGCCTGTTGGTCAGCTTACCTGTTGAGTGACGAGGCCTTGTTGTTTACTGTTGCACAACATCATCATAACACAAACAATAAGTGGATATGACTATGTTGATAACATGACGGTAACTGAGAGAGGACATGCTCGACCTGTAATCAGTGCAGTCATGTTGATATTTTGTCAGTTCTGCTTTAGCAAACACCTTGTGTCTACAATGAGGTTAAAACTAGCATCATAATAACAGATATGATGCTCAGAAAACAGCAGATTGTAGTAAATAATGAGGCAACTCAAAGCAGAAAAACACAATCAAATACCTACTGCATCTCTGATCTCCATAAATATCCTTTATGTAAGTCCTTGATTGGGAGGAAATACATGTTTCTCACTTCACTTATGTAAGTGTTAGATATCATACTTATTCAGTGAAGTTTTATAAGTTTAGACTGTGTGAGTTGAAACAGGTTACAAAACAAGAACTTAGCCCAAAGCTGCATAAAAAAATGATCCTAAATAACAGGCAGTCAAGTGTTGTAATACTTCCTTAACCCTACAAAATGTAAATTAAGGCAGTGTGAAGTGGCCTTGCTTCAGAAAAATATCTTTAAAGTCTAAGAATTTTTCACATGGACTGCATTATACAAACACGCACACACACTCATACACGCACAAACTGTGTTTGCCTCTTCCCGATGGCACCCTGGCTTGTCATGCTTAGTCTGGATGGGATGACAAGTCGTGGTACAGTGCAGTTTATCACAGAGTCACTAAAGTTGACACTGGAGCCGGATTGTATGGACTATCACAGAGCTGGCCAACCCTAGACACACACACACACACACACACATACACACACATACACACAGAAACGCACACCCCTCTGGGGCTTGTGCAGATACACAGTGGTAGCATACAAATCTGATAGTGGAAGGAAATCTAGTCATATTCTTTATGCAAATAAGATTATGATTTGGAGTGGCTGCAAATAGACCTGCACAAATGTAAGTTAGAGCAGATAATAGGTCCGGCAAATTGGAAGTCTATTTTATTTCACTGTATGAAAATCAGTTCATTACTGAATATTTGTCAAAGTTGCTGGACTGTATAGTTCTTCTAAAATGCTTTTCAGAATGTTTGAGACTAATTATTGACTGATGTGTGTTGGGAGCCTGACCGATCTGGCAGGTGATTGGCCCATCTGCTGGAGTATTTCGCTGTTGATTGGCTAGTCTGATGACTCCAAGTTATACAGGCACTCAGGCCAGTCAGTTGATTGTGAGTCAGAACTCCAAGACCATGTCTGAACTCCACTGTTCACTCACTCATGACTTCATTATACAGACACTCAGTGGCTGTCTTAGAGCATACTTTCATACATTGAGCATACATTCGGAAATTGCATATGAATAAAATAGTGCAGGGGTAAACATTACAAATTGCAGTATATAATATGGAACTGACTTCAGATTCAATTCAAGTCTTCATCTCACAGTCACTTTGGCCTCATGTTTTAACTGAAAGCACTGAGAAAAACAATGTGTTGTGGTGTTTGTTCAGTTCAAAGGTGGGCTGCTGTGTACGTTATTCCTGTTTTCTCTGGGAATGTAAGCGCCTGTAATCTGTGGAGCCAGGGGTTGACCTCTGGTGGCTCCAGGACAGCAGGATGGATGGATCACTGATGTAGAGTCATACTTTTTCATCTGTTGGGAAAACAACAAATATAACTGTAAGTCCTGCTTTGAGGCAACATGGTAGAATGCTGTCAGATATTTAAAAAGTAATTTTTTGCTTTAAATTTACAAGGATTTCACGAGGGTGTAGGTACTGAGGGTTAGATTTGGTCAAGTGTTTCTTTATTGAGTTTGAAAAGCATTTGGCTCTGTTTCATGGCATGAAAAACCAAAATTGTTTGTGTTTGTAGACAGTAGAAATGTTTTAGCTAAATCAATTTGTATAAATAGTGTGATTCTTTCAGTAGGACGATGTAACAAATGTTGCAGCTCTTCACGACATTAATTTATTGATTTATACTTAAGCAGAAAACAGAAATTATATTTAAATGAACTCTGTTAAACTTTGAGGAAGAAGAAGAAAAATATTAAAAAATAATGGGCCAATATTGGCAGGGCAGATGTCCATCCAATTAGTTTCCTTTAGAAAAGGGTCTCTGAACAGTGATGCAAAAAACGGAGAAGATGAAAGTGAAAACTGGAACAGAGGAGCCCATAACAGCAAGAGATTCGGGTACAAGCTACACAAGCACTAAAAGCTACTAATAAAACCATTAATTAAAAAAATGAAATGAAAATAGTCTGGCTCATACACTGGTTAAACTCCCTAATGTTTGTTATGTTGGCCTTGCCCACCCTAAAGCCCAATTATATTGTTAATAAACCACCAAATCATATCCGGTGTCTTGTGAGCTGGTTTGGTGATTTTAGCAAAGGAAGACACTTTTCCCATGGTGCCTAGGTATCCTCAAGATGAGACATTTACAATAGTTAAATGACTTATACATGGGGTGTTTTTTTCAGGACAGAAGCTGTGAAATCTGAGTTTCTTGAAGACCTCATACAGATAGATGGGTTAAAAAAAAACAATAAATAAATGAAAGAACAGATGCTTCCACACAACGCAGGACCAATATGTTCCCATCATCATCATCATTAAAGAGTTCATCTGAAGTGTGAATCGTTTCAAAAGTGTTCTAGAAACTAAGGCTGTTGTTGCTCAAGGTGACCCAACACCTCACTGAAACATCTCATGTTTGCTCGTCTTATCATTTCTCACCCATCTGTTGAATGACACGATTGTAAATGCAGTGCTGCTCTTAACCTGATGGTGGGAAATCCAGTCTACATGACACACATTAGGTACAAATGGATTTGTGAAAAAAGGACAGTCTGAGGGGTTTTTTTCCTTGGTAAATGTTTGCATTAAAGTGTTGCTTTAACATAACTGATTATGAATTTCTAATGGAAACACATGCACATATTATGCATTTTAATCTTAAACATAGTCATAATTTTTTTGCATATATGTGTGTTCAAGCAAATTTGCAAATGTGTTTGGATGAACTGCATATACTCATGTTTAAAAGGACCTGTCTTTTGACCCTTGAGCTTGTTTATGTGTGTAGGCGAGCAGCTTGTTCATGTGTGTAGGAGGCAATCATATTCATATCCTCAACAAAGGGAATAACCTCTCAATTCTTCACTCTTGTTCTTCGTCTCTCCTTTTGCTAATGGTTTAATCCAGAACCCCAGTAGGGTTAACTTATTCATTATGGAAGTTTCTGAACATTTGCTCATGTTTTGTTCATTCAACAGCTCTCGAAAGATCCAGACTGTAATTTCAAGAGTGTTGTGCATCTTTTCAGGTCTTAACCTGAAACTGAAGGAAGTTGCTTGAAGTACTCTGCAGCAGAATTACTCACCCGCATAAATTGTCTGGACTGCATTATTGTAAGTGGGTGCCAAGGTCTGATTTATAACATTAACTACATGAAGTGACTGTTTTATATGGATGCAGTGCATGTGCATCCGTGTGTAAATAAAACATGCTCATGTCTGGCATACAAATGCATATCTGCTCCTTTGTGTACTTACACAAACAAACGCCTTTTGACCTATGGAGAAGATCAAGTGCAATTCACTGCGCTGGAAATCCACAGAGCCACAGAACTCCATTGGTTATGCATTTGATGCCTAACATTTCAATTTCTCTCTGTCTTCTGTCCGTCCGGGAGGATGCATGAACTCGTTCTGTTGCGGGCTTGATGCCTAAACTCTGTTTTTTTCCTTTCTTTCTTTTTTTTTTTAATCTATCTCCAATGCCCACTGCACTGTGGATGCAGTGCTCTGGATGTAGAATATCACAATGATATTATTCATATGCAGCCAGGTTTAGGTAATCCCTCCAACACTGAGACCAAACCATAAAAAGGAAGATGAATTATTGAAGAGCATCAGAGAAACAGGAAACCTTTCTCTGAATAGGATCAACCTTTTGGGAATGCTTCAAAGAGCATTCAATAGTCGGCAAAAAAACCCCAGCCCTCTCCCTGCTTTATTCCTGTCGAAAAGCTCTGCCCTGGCTCTGAGAAGGAGACAGTGGCAGAGCGACAGAGGGAGGGGGAGAGACTGAAAGCTCACCTATTGTTCACCCTTTATTTGCATGAAATTGTTTACCACCTTTTCATGCTGTTCTGTGTTTTTCCCATCCCTGTCCCCTACTGCTCCAATTTTCTCCTCTCTGATTTCGTTCCTTGCTCTGTTCGTTTTAACCGTCACAAATGGTGGCCACTGAGACAGACTTTGAGGACCATAGCTTACGCTGATCGGCATGCACTGTATGTATGTATATACAATGTAGACTAAGAAGTGCTTGCTGGATGCTGAAATATGGTCAAATATTGTGATTATCCATAAATCTTTAAGTCTGATCATTTCTTTGTTAACAAAAAAAAACAAAACAAAACAAAAAAAACCCACAAAGAGTCCAGCAGTGCAAAGTTAGAGTGAAAAGTGCAAAATATTCAGTGGGAGGTCAGTTGGGGTGGATGCAAGGCATAACACGTCGCCTGGAGCTCTGTAGATGGTAAGCACAAACTTGGCGTGGGGTGAAATCTTTGCCAGCCACCAAAAGCAAGAGCCAAGTTATTTTGTTATCATGAGCCAAAACATCTTCCAGCAATATCTAGCTACTGCTAAACTTATACCTAGGACCTTAAATCCTGTACATCTCTGAAAAGTACTTGGAATGCTCTCCAGAGTTATTGAAACTCTCCAGAAAAAAATGCAATAGGGAATCTAAAAAAAAACCATGACCCTTAATTGAACTAACTTTTTGAAAGAAATATTACATTTTTATCATGAAACAAAAAGGTTTTTTCTCCCTTAGAAATATCTGTGCTACAATTATTGGCAACATTTAACAACATGACAGCTCTGAGTCCTCTCCTCAAAATGAGATTACTAAATACATGGAACTGGACCTGAAACCTTTTCTCCAATCTGAATCTAAGGTCCCTTGGGTCCTGTAAATGCCATGGCAAAACCTTTATTATGTGTTTAGTGAACCGTTCTTCTGTTGTTTTGGAGGTGAGCGTTGGATCATTTTTTCTGGCAGGTCACAGCCCATTTTAAACATCCTGGCAGAAGCTGTAAGGTTTTGATTCAGTATCTGTTAATATTTAATGGAGTTCTTGGTATCATATATCCTTACAGGGGCCGCTGGTCAAAAAAACAAGCCGACAACATCAAAGATCCACCATCATACTTCACAATGGCTATGAGCTGCTTTTCTGTGTTGCTAGCTTTCTGTCTACACCATGTTGTTTGTTTGCAAAAAAGCTCGATTTTCGGTCTCATCTGACCCAGTCCTGCTGAAAGTCCCAGTAACGTTCAGCAAACTGCTGGAGCTTTAGTTTGTTTTAGATTGACAGCAGAGGGTTTTTTTTTCCTGCCAACTCTCCCAAACAAGTTGTCTTGATAGAGTTGGCATCTGAAGATTTTCTGAGCTTGAGACTCAACTAACCTCTGACAGTCTCCAGCTGTGATCCCTGCATTGCTTCTTTTGCCAGTCGAAGCGTCCTCTTCACAGTGCGTGGTTAAACATGCCCACACTGCTGATTCTTAAAATCTCCTGTCGCTTTATACTTCTTAAGAATTTTCTCAACAGTGGAAACTGGGATATTCAGCTGAGATTTTGTTACATCCACATTGTGAAGATACATACCTTTTTGTGTTTATTGTCACCGTGCTCTTTCCAACAGTGATGAATGACGAAGGGCATTTAGCCTGTCTCACCTCATATTAACACCCCAGTGCCCTACAAAATGTAAAATATAGCTGAAATATACTTCAATTTAATTTTGATCAAATTATTTTGTATTTTGCTAATAAATTTGGAACAGAAAAATATCTACATTTTTTTTCCTTCAATTATTTTACTTCAATGAAAGATCAACATTTTGGAAAATATTTTCAGTGACAGGCCAAGGCAGTGAAAAACAAAAAATATTTCTTTACAGCCTGTTTTGCTATTATTCATCAAGGACGCTAATATGAGTGTGACCCAGGTCTTTCCTTAATCACATACAAGTGATTTTATGTTTATTTCTAATCTTGCACTTCAAGGATAAAGCTGGTGCATTTTTTTTTCACATACTATCAAAAAACAAAACAAGAAGTAATCCTGACAGAATTGCCTGTGTTGCCTCTAAGACTTGTTCTTCTACTTTATAGTTTTCCAAAAATTTCTACAGGAAATTTTGAAACACCCTTACTGGCTTTCTTGCCAAGAGTTAGATGGGAAGATCAATATCCCTCTCATATTTTGTTGGTACTATGTGGACTAACAGTCAGCACCTAGAAACTGAGAAATACCTAGCCAAGTTTTGTTATGATTTCTAAAGATCAATAATTAAAACATATATTCTATTTAACTCTGCAAAAACCAAAGTGTGGATAGAACAATTCATGGTTTTACTGGAGGGTTACAAGTCCGATTAAAAAATAAAATAAAATAAAAAAAGTATCAAATAGATTTTGCATATCTCAGTTTATATACACTTTTAAATCGTCTGTTCTAGCATGCCGACATCGGTGCCTCTCATACAGTAAAAGATGAAAATTGCAATTCATCAGTTCATTCATTCATATGACTTGAAGGGTGATTCTCATCAAGTTCACTTGAGTTATGCTGAGTAATGGAACACTTAAGATGGCAGCAGGGATTCCCCACAGGGGAAGTTAGCAAGGGCATGCTATAGGGCTACTATCAAACTCGGCTCAAGAGGCGGAGATTTATCCGTCCTTCGCTCGCAAATGAATCTGATTTCATGTATGTGTGACTGCGACCTCAACGATATGTTCTTAGATTTTTTTTTTAGGAGCCACAACAAGTCACAAAAGAACCACATGCAGCTCGCAAACCTCAGGTTGAGTATTTCATATGTATATATATATATATATATGGAACACATAAATTTAGACAATAAACTTCATCATAGAACATTTTTTTAACATCAGGTTCATCTATATCAGAGTCAAACAGTATGGAGATTCACATCCTCTTAAGTAAGCTTCCTTGGTTAAGACCTAATTGGAAATATAGGGAGAGAACAGGAACTGCATGTAGGCATCAATAATCAATAACAGACAATGAGATACAAACTTGTAAAGAAACTTCAAAGAAAAAGCTATGCAAAGCAATAAACACAAGTACCTACAAATGGGGAGAAAATGTGCCTGGGACTAAATGCTACAAACAGGGTATGCAATGTGAAAATGTAAGTTTGATGTCCTTAAACAAGTAAACAAATCTGCAAGTTCAAGATTTCTTTACCTGTATTTTTTGCTTTTTTTAATGGGTGTCTCTGTCAGTAACAAAAAAAATGAAATAATACCAGCCTTACCGATTACTTAAGTAAGCACCCCTTGTGATTTCTTGTGTTTGGTACATTAATGTTATTCAGCTGGATTTCAGCCAGCCTGCCCTGCCTCACTTACCTAGATTTACCTAATAGCTGTCTGTACCCACAGGGCAGACGCCACGGGCTAGATTTCCTGAGGCGTCTCATTCAGATTGCATGATCACTGAATTCTAAAACACAGCTTGCTTTGTGCACTTAAATGAATGTGAAAATGTGCATGTACTTCTGAAAAGCATGAGATAGAATTTGTCACTGGAACCCCCGGGTTAAAGCAGAGCGACAGCAGATGAAAAGCGTGAGATGTAAGGAAGATGTTGGACCACAGAGACGGAGAAAGGATCGGACAGAGATGGATGAAGCGGGCGTGAGAGATGTGCATTTCTATCTGTCTTCACTTTATATGTCTATCTGTATCTATATCACTTTGTCTATCTTAATCTGGACTCACACACCGCATCTGGCTTCTTCTCCGCTCACTCATACTGATGGAATTCAGTGAAGGAGTGACAGAGGAGAGAGAAGAGAGCAAGACATCCAGGCTTTATTGCCACGGCCCACTCCTCTTGTGCAATGTTTTCTGTCAAGATCACTTACTGATCAGCTCTTGCAAGACCACCCGAACACTCACACACACACACACACACACACACACAACTCAAGATTTTGAGCACATGTGCACCTCGATGCATGGACACACTTATGCAGGTGCCTGCTGTTTCGAAGGCGGGCACATATGAAATAATGTGTCCCAGGATCACCTGCTGCACAGCGATGAGCCTTTGTCTCCTTGCCCAGTAAGAGAGATAAAGGGAGCGAGGGAGGGGGGAGGAGGGTGAAAAAGGGGAGGAGAGGCAAAGAGAGGAAGGGGAGGGAGGTGCAGGCAGAGAATGCTTTTGTGTTGTCAGCAGAAACATTGTTTTATGGATGCAGTGTTTACAGTGGTGTTGCCATATTGTGTGTATGAGTGTGTGTGTGTGTGAGTGTGTGCATTTTTATGTTTGGGTGTGTGTGTGTGTTGAGCGCATGTGTGTCTGTTTGTTTTCTCCTTTGGATGTATTTGGCCTTACCTGTCCACAGGGATGAATTAAACCTGTCAGAGTTTTTGCCTGTGTGCATGTGTGTGTGTGTGAGTGTGTGTGTGTGTGTGAGATGTTCTGAGATGTATTAGGCCTGTCTATGGACACATTGACTGTTTGTTTTAAGCCTGCCTGCAGGGCTTATGCATTCTGCATGAGAGTACTGTGCTTTATGTGTCAAACCCATTTGTTTGCCCAAATGCTTAGCGAAAGCACAAACACTCCGCAGACCTTTTGTTTGTCAAGTGTTCACCCACGTTTGTGCTTGTTACAGACTCAGAAGTACACACACACACGAAAATGTGATCACTCACACACTTTGAACATCAGACTTGACTCTTTTCCAAAGTCAAACTTTCAACTTACATGCACTTATATGCATTTATTTTTTAAGGAATGACTCATAAGAGAGCTGGTTTCGCATTGATGAATCCCTTTGTTGTGTTCTTGTGTTCTCTGAAATTCATCTGCACTTTCGTTTGAACCAGTTAAGTTAAACTCCAACTTACAACCCTATTTTCACAGTTTCAACCATTTCAGAACAAAAAAGATCTTCAGTTTGTATTGAACTTAATATGTTGGGAGACAGTGTTACAATGGTAACAATACAATTTTGGGACTTTTTTCTTATTTTCTTCTAAGTGAAAACTCAGTGGTCACTCGCCACAGACACTGTGTTCATGTATATAAGCAGTTCAAATTTCAGTATGTGTCTTGATCATATTAAGGCACGATGTTTACTTGGAATGTACTGTTTAAAAAAATTACAATAGGGTTTATCCTCCATGTAACTTGTGTCTTTCACTTTTAACATCAAATGTAGGTCATTGTTAAATCAACTGTCCATTATTTTTTGTTTTACTGACTAACTGCTATGTGGCTTGACTTAAGGATGCACATGTGCAACTGAAAACAGTGATCCATAATCTGGATAAAGTGTTTGCATGCTCCATTATGTGTGAATCCAAATATCCACCCTCCTAAACTTTGATCTTGAACACCATGATGTCCCATTACATCAGGTCTGCGAGGGAGCTGCAAGCTGGGAGATAAAATGTGCTATGTGACCAAACTTCAGAACTACTCATTTCCATGGATGTTAAAGTCTCGTGAAGTCTGCAACTAATGTTGGACACTGTAATGTGATCACTTTTATGTGATTACTGCTCAAAGTACTTCAAGGGATTTACAACTTTGTATCCTGTCATTGCATTACAGTTAATAATCAAAGTAAAGCTCTGACACTTCAACAATTTTTGGGGTTAGTTTGTTCACTGGGGGGGGGCTATCAGTTTGCACATATACAATAGTTAAAATGCACGCATAAAACATTTCTTTTACATGAGCAAGATTGCTTATACTATTCCCACATCCTGCAGTGAGCTGACGATCATCACATCATACAGTAGGTGGCTCAATTTTTTCCACTCGAATGAAAAGATTTTTTATAGATCACCTTCAGAGCAAAGTCTGCTGAAGTCTCTGCACCTCATGCTGACTGTATAAAAATGTTTAGAAAGGCTGCTTAAGGCTCCTTGAGGACTTGATAAAATGTGCATTTGGACAGGTGGTCGACATTCACCGACTTCCTGAGTCTGTAAGTCGACAAGCAGTGCAGACTTTTGCGTTGTTCTTATCTCATCATATATCAATGCAGCCAGTTTAATTGCCTGGATTCAGCTTCATCCAGTTAACTTAAACAACAATATGTCCTGCACATGTGCCCTGAAACATGACCAGGATACCAGCGTGCAAAAACACACCTAATGGGATCTGTGGAGTGTTTGGTCACTGAGAATATACTGGGGTGGCAGCAAAATTCATGGAGGCAGACATTCTAACCTCAGCGAATACAACCAAAACCACCTGCATACCCTTAGGTACCGGGAAAATATATCCTTTTCTAATTTGAATTGTGTGATCCCATAACCCACGGTCGTTTAGACCAAATTTGCGTGTTACATCCCAGAAGAAAAACAGTGTGAAAATATATTTTAATGACGGCCTGTTGAGTGAAACATCAGCTCTTCACCATACAAAAGGTGGGAAAAACACAAATTAGTAATGTGTTTGGGTGACTCTGTCTCAGGGTTTGACTGGGCACATGGAGGATTGTGTGTCAGTTTTTAAAATCTTCATGTGAAAGTGAAAAAAACAACAACACAGTAATCCTGTTGGCAGGATATGGAAATTCAGCTCGTAGTTCAGCTGCTAGAGGATAATTCAGTGAGGATGAAGAGCATGAAAGAACATGCTGACAAAATCCATATGTAAATCCATATTCAGCTCAGTGTTCCCAGTAGGAACAGCTGTTTTTTTGTTTTGTTGGGTTTTTTTTTTTCTGAAAAAAAAACCAACATGTTTGAATGAATGCTGGCAGGTGAGGCCTGTGTAATTGGTTTTGCACATAGTGAGTAGGTGGACACCAGACAGCTGTATTTCCAAATGAATCTGCTCTGTATCCATTATGTTCTCAGGGTGTACGTCTCTACTTTAACTCATGTTTCTGTTCTTGTCATGCTGGTTTGATTGCTAATGACACTGTTTCCGGCTTCAAATGATTTCACTAAGTCTTTGATGAGAGGACTTGGAAGTCCACACAGGCACGGATTCACATGTTGAAGTCCGACATGACACTGCTACACACCGCTCATGCCAGGCGAAGCATTTTGTTATTCGTTTAGCATGCATTCTCTTTTCATGTCTACCTCAGCCTTTGTATCCCTCCCCTCTCCTCCCCTGCCGCCTTCGCGCTGTGACACAGGCTGCAGTGTGTGGATGCTCAGAGCAACATGGACTCGGGATTGATTTCTTTACATCAAACGGTAGGCCTCCACATCCAAAAGACCTTTCATCTGAATACTGAACAAAAAGACAGGAATAGGGGAATATTTTATTTTCTGATTTATGTGTCTTTCTGTGGGTGCGAATGAAAACAGCTTGAGCTCAGATGTGCGTGGCCGAGATCTGACTGTGATTATGCTCAGCTGTCCTGCAGTGTCCTTATTTAATTTCAGTGGAGTCCACCGCTGCAACACCAATCAGACCTTTCCTGACATGATATCTTCACATTTATTATTCTGGAAAATCTTATTTTGCTCATGCTTGTTTGTGACCTTCCCCCAGCACCATCGGCGCTCTACCTCTCCATCCCGCTCTCCTTGCCCAAGGTCTCCCTACATGCTGCAGGTACCGAGCAGACACACTCTGGGGACTCGCGCACCCAACCGAACCATCTGTTACCCACACGTAAGCTCCATGTGTGTCTGTGGCGAGGCGGTGAGCATGGTGAGGGTTCAGATCTGGGCATCGTCCCTGCGGCCACTTAGCTGCTTGTCCACTCAGGAGAGTGTATAAATTAACGTTATCTCCCTTTGTGTGTGGATATTGGATCTGTGTGTTCCTGCATGCGCATCTGCGTCATGCTGCCCCAGGAAGAGCTTTGAGCTGTCCCCAGGAAAGCCTTTGGGAACGGGTTCAGGAAGGCTTCCGGGAATGTGTGCGCAAAGCTGTCAGATGGATTTGTGTCCATCACGGCTGTGTTTGGCCCCGGGGCTGTGACAGAAGATCAGAACAGAGAGTTTCTACAAAGGAGCAGCAGATTCAGTGCAGAAAGAGCCCAACTAACCCACTTCTAAAGTAGAGCAGTGACAGGGATGGGGGCCGCGGTGGGGAATTTGTGTGGCATTTTGAAGCTTTTTAGGCCCCTACACATTCAAACCTTGTCTTGAATTTCATGACTGTGTTTATTTTTTTTTTCCATTGTAACATTCACTGGTCAAAAACGATGAAAAATTGTCAAACACTTTATAAGCTCAGAAAAACAGAAGAGTATGTAGACCAAACTGTGAAGCATTTCTCACTTCCACTCAAAATTTATTTAAAGACAGCATTTGATCCATAACCTCTTTTATCACTTATAAAACACCACCTAAAAAAAACATATATGTGCAGCACGTTTTTTTCAAATGCTGTAACCATTTTTAAAACTGAAATATGGTGAATTTATGTACTTCTGCAGAGGGTTAGCAGATATTTACAGTACCATAATTACGCCAAACAAAGCTGATTGCAGTTCCAGCTAAATGCCTACCCAGGACTGGAACCCTCACTGCCATGTACAGTATGAGTGTTTACATGTTGCTGATGCTTTTATTGTGAGTGCATTATTGCAGTTGAACTTCAGAAATTTGTTTTTGTTTTACCTTCTTATTTTTCTCATGTACCGTACAATATTGATAATATAGAATAATATCAGTACAATTATGTTATAATTCAGAATAGTAAGAAAAATATTTTGGGCTATTTAAGCAAATTGCTGTTTTTTTGATTCATTCTACCGAACTGCACTTCTGCTGGTTTTATGGTCAAACAGGGAAATTTTGTTTTAATCTTAAATTTCATACATATATGAATAAAGGTGTTAATGAGGTTTAAAGGTGATGTGAACTATTTGACCAAAATGCATGTTTTGAAATACAGGTAGAATGACAAATGAAAATAATTGCTTCAGTGTTGATTAAGGCGTGTTTTCAAGTGAAAAAAACTGTTTTACACAATCTTCCATGTATATTATTATTTCAGATAAATTAAATGTGTATACAGTATATTATTGTTATTTGCATTTTTTTCTCAGCTTTATGTCTGCATGGTTCCTCCTGCTCTGAAGGTCAGCTCTGCAATAGTGCAGTCTTCTTATGGAAATGTACTTAAAATGCAATACCTTCACTTAAACCTCAGATATTGCAGTCAGCATGTTTACATTATGACAAAAAAAAAAATAAATAAATAAACCTCAATGAGAAAGTTTATGCTTTGACTGACCTTCACTCCAGCTCAATTCACTGTTTATTTGCAATAATGCCTTAGTTGACTGTAACAATTGCAGGAGAAATACAGAGGGACGAGGCCTATATGAAAGGAAGCAACGCTATAAACAGACTGTATGGTTCAAGGCCATCTCTCTCTCCCCCTGAGATTTCCTCTGCTGTGTGTGCGAGCATGTGTGCATGTGTGGATCTGCAAAAAGCTTTAGCTCCTAAACGCTCAATTTTTTTTTCTCTCCAGTTCACTCCCCCCTACTTTTACTAATCATTGGATTAAACTTTCCTGCATTATCTCCAGTTATCAGTAAATGAAACGCATTAATGATGAAATGAAGTTTGCATGGTGTGAAAGAGAAAACAGTGTAGCGTGCTTGTAAACATTTGACACTTTACTCCCACTGAAATGTCTCGTACATAATAAGCACTGTAGCATTCTTTGCCTGTATGTGTGTGTGTGTGTGCGCGTGTGTGTGTGTGTTAGGATGACAAGAAGATGAGAGAAGACAGACACAACAGTTGCATCATGGTTGTAACATCTGAGCCATTTATGATTTATTTATGCATCTTATTTGTTACTAGGGTAAAGATGTTTTTGCTAACGGAGAGAGATGAATCGCTGGGGGGAATGCAGGATGGATGCATGTGTGGAGCCAAAGAAAATAGAGAAAATAATGAATTATTCAATTTGTCAGTCACAGATTCAGGCAAATGGACAGTCGTTTTGTATGGAATAGTTGGACATTTTGGAAGGTACACTTATTTGCTTTCTTATTGTAACAAGATCAATATCACTGTCGTTATATACAAAAAGTAGCTGGACGTAGCAGCTGGTTAGCTTAGCTTAGCTTAGCACAAGAATGGAAACAGCTAATCTGGCTCTGTTTGTTAAAAGTCACAAGTTTTATCTGGTTTATTTCATACAAAAAGAGTATTCTGATCATGTAATCAAGGCAGTTTGTCCATCAGCATTTCAGCTTCATTAGAATAATGTTCACCAGTGTCTTTCTCTGCAGCTGAGGTTAGAACTTGAGGTGCAAATATGGCCTCTGGACAGTTTGCACAGTACAATAAGCTACCAACTGTTCCAATGTTAGCTGCAAGCTAGTTAGAATCAAAAACACTGACTGTCTGTGTTGTAGTGTGGCCATGTGTCTGTGTGCAGCTGGACTCTGACTGCATGCAGATCTCTGTGACAACTTTATTCTCTCTATTTTTCTCTGTTCTGTCACTATTTTTTGCATGAATGCAGTAGACTATGAAGCAGATTTATAATTCCCCTGGATAAGTAGAATTTTTTTTTATGCTTAAGATAAAACATTTTCAACCAACAAAGTAACATGTTTGCGGAATTTTGCTGTGACCCGTTCAAATTCACACCCATATGCCTTTTCCAATGACTTATATGAGAATTCACTGCCTCCATAATCTGTCTTACACTGAGACTGAACATGCAGGTTATATTGGTTAATGCAGTCATCGATTTTATATTTTGGTCCGGGCTTAACAAACAAGACATAACTTGTTAATCAATAAACCTTAGACATGATGGTAGCAATGCTTTGTTGAAGAGCCAGGCTAGCTGTTTCCCCATGTGTCCTATTTTTATGCTAAGCTAAGTTTAATAACTGGTTAAAGCTGAATATTTAATCTACAGAAATCAACTGGCATCTTTCGATATTATACTCTCCATAAGAAAGTAAATGAGATCTTTCAGAACTGTCAGACGACTTCTCTAATGGATGGACAAAGAAAAATATCCCATACTTTGACAAAATAGCTGTATTAAAGCAATATTGTGTGTGATGAATGACTGAACACAGTGATGAGGCACACGGTGAAGCTTTCAAGCTGTACCCTCATCACCACTGGTGCCAAACCACACGCTGTATACAGTATTAATGGTGCCCTTTTCCCTGGAACACAGTTGCAGGTAGGCCCTCTCTGCTTTCAGTTTTTAATTGCATGACTCACCGCCGCTCAAAAGGCAAAGTGTGGGAGAACGTGCACCTCTTTTGCTGCAAATGTTCATTATCTTTCAAGAACTGCATCAACATAGTTTAGAACAGAAATGGTTGAGCCATAGAGACACTCAATTAGAGCCTTTTTGAAATAGGGCGCCTTCTGAAGTCACAAGTGGACGAGTGATTTCAGGTGACATATCAAAATTTTAGACGTAAGTGGTGAATCCATGTAATAAAGCAAAGCAGCCTTTTAACTTATCAGTAATGATGTGTGAAATGAAACACTAAAGACGACAAATTGACTCTCAAATTTCCACTTATTTTTCTCTACATTAAAATGATTTCAATACAAAAACAGCTCCGTAGAGGAAAGGAGTCAAACTCATTATAAGTTACAGCAAACTATGACTGTTATTTATCCTTCTTTTTTTATAAATTTGTGCAAGTTTGACCTCTGTTTAATGATATGCAGCTTCATTAAAACAAACACTTATGGTGAATGATTAGCTTTTAACCATCTTTTTGCGCCACCTACTTACTTCCTTCTGTTTAGTCTGTCAATAGTCAGGAACCATTAATGGCAGTTATTTCTAAGTATTCATGAAGCACATGTTTCTTTTGTGAGCATTTGCTTCTAGAAGAGACACTGCTCTGATTATATGTGAGTAAATGTGTGCGAATGGGGGTAGTAGACCGACCAAAGCAGATAACAAGCTCAGCATGTCTTCATTAAGTAGGTTCTACCTTTAAAAAATAAACATAGCCTTATAGGTAATTCTGTAATAGGCTTTACTGGAGCTGATTGCTGCCTTTATTTCTATCAGAGTGATGGTTTTCTGTCATTTAGCCACAAGTAACTTTAATGCTAATTTTATGTTACAGCTTTCTTTAGACAGCACATTTGAGGAAAAATGCACATATGATATCTAGCAGATGGTCACAAAGACAGAGAGAACAACAGTGAGATAAAAATGTTACTACAGAGAGAAAGAAAGGCTGATAGCTTTTTCACAGGCTCTTTAAAAGACAGTTTTTTTAGCAGCATTCTACAGCAGGTTGTGCAGTAAAAATATCTGAAAGGCCATTGCATATGATTCACATCATTAACTTAGTGCCCGTGTGCCTGGTGGAACAGGTCAACTCTTATACATCTTTACTTTTTGCTCCCCTGATCCAAAATTAAGATCAACTGGCAAAAGCTGCATCTTTTATTATTATTATTATTATTATTATTATTATTATTATTATTATTATTATTATTATTGATTTAATTTACAGTCATGATAAGAAAATGACCATTTGATCTGCCACCCATTTATATAACTAATTTACAGGGGCCGGATGAATACCATGTAGAGACAACCAGAAGTGTAATTATTCAACTTGGCCTGGTTCTGTTTTCTCCAACGGGTTCCCTCATGAGGACAGATTTTCTATAGAAACAACAACAAAGAAAAAGTAAGGGAGAGACTCACTAATTTTGTGTATTTTTCAGTTGTGTGCCAGTGTTGTTTTGTGATCTGCCAAAACCATTTCCCCTTCAAACCAGCTGCTTGCCAAAATTTTTGCTCTATGTATCAAAAAGAATGTATAAAAAAGAATCTATAAAAAAAAAAACCTCCTCAGATGTTAAATGGATACACAGCCAGGCCTGGCAACGTACAAAACATCTAACTAGTGTTGAGGTGGTGCTACAACAATCAACAAGAAAAAACATACACTGAACTATAATTCCAGAGTCATCTGCTACCTGTTTTGGAAGGGGATGGGCACACTGAAGTTTAGTTAGCATAGGAGTAGGGGAACGTGATATGATGAGTATGTGTGTGTGTAAAATCACGTGATCCAGGTGATAGATGAGCATAATCTCCGCTGTTGAAACAGCAGGGCTCGAATCAGACAGAGATTAATAGGGCCTTGACTGGCTGAAGTGGCTTGTTAAAGCAGTCACCAGCTTCAGCTTACCCTTGATCTTACTCGCCGGGTGCACTCGTATATAAACTCTTCCCACAAACGCCCACTTAGGCACCAGGCAGAGTTTGTGCTCTTCTTAAAACAGGCACAGAGCTGCCACTCTGAATCAACAGAGAAAAACTAGGAAACAATCAAAACAGAAAAGTCCCAGATGGACTATCTGGAGCTTTTAACCAAAGGTTGTACTGCAAGGTACCAAAAGAATAAATAAACAAAAAACGCATGTATACTCTCGCTTAATGTTTCTTTTTTTAAAAATCTATGTACACTGGAGACCTTCTAAATAAGACATGAATTCTTAAACTTTTAGGTTAACTGTGACAACCTAAATTAACTACATTTAGAAATGCTTCTCTTCTCAGTCTCTCTGCCAAGTTTGTGGGGGTTGTTTTGCTGCTGCAGCCAATTATGCGTGAACTCAATTACAGCAGCACAGCACTTAATATTTTCACATGACTGGGAAAGGAAAGGACCTTCCTCTCCTAAACATCACCTAACTCTCCTACCTGGAGGTATAAAATAATCTGTGAGTCTCCTCAACCCACCAGGGAATAGGCCAATCAACAAGTGGAGCTTATCAGCCAATACTAGCGCATTTCCTCATGGGAATACTCTTGTTCAGTTTATCATTCCAAGCTGCTCTTCAGGAAGACTGTTAAGTGCATATTCTGATGCACTCCATAGTCACAAACAAAGTTCCTTGCAACAATTAAATTTAATTTGCATGGAGCGCAGATGTGATTTAAAACACAAAGAGATATAAAAGTAGAGAGAGAAGGCTCAAAGGCTGTAGAATATGTAAATAATGGATTAAGATTTTCTTGCTGTGTGGACTGGATGTAGATCATATCATGGATTAAAAACCATTAACCGATGCTGGGTCATTGCTTAAACCCTAACAGTTAATAGTAACCACTTACCATAAGCACAGCTTGATTTGGCTGTACTATTAAATTATGCATTCACAATAATCCGTACAAACAAACTGAGAACATCTAACAAACGAAGCATTAATCCATTCCAGGCCATGTTGTTACTCATGCTTTAATGAGACTCAATGCTCCTTTTTCCCTCCTGTGTTTTCATGGTCATGGTAGCTACATGCACCTTTTATTAAAGGCAGCTTGTGGCTGTTATTTTTGAAAGTCAGTTAAATGTTATAGTCAAATATTTTAGCTTGACATTTTAGAGGTGTGAGGTTACCTTCTGTGTTACCCTTGAAAGTCTTTTCAATCAATATTATGACCATGTACATCTCTCAATGAAGCCCTCAATATTTCATTTAAAAAGCCTTGAAACACTTGTCACTTGTAATAAATTGAACGCTGATCAGCAAAATCTTTTATGGTCTAACATCAAAAGCAAGCTTAGTGTAGATGGTAATTAAATATAAAAAAATGAACAACTGTTTCAAGGTGTTTCTAAATATTGCCATTAATGCTGACAAGATAAGCATCATTAGTTGAATTTTGCTTTTTCTAAAAGACTTGCTGATGCTGATTGAATTAACATGTATGTTTTTTGGCCTGATATACAAAACCATCAGATTCCCCAGCCATAAATTTCCTGTTCTCAGTCTGAGTGCTCTCCTCTACAGCTCAGCAAACTATATCTTACAATTACAACAACAACGAGGCAAGTTGTATGGCAGTGTGATGAGAAAGACTGGCTTTACTTCAGGCCTTGGTAGTAGACACAAGCCTTAGTTTTATCTCACACAGGCTCTACCCTCTGCTGGACTCGTTGGGTGACTTTATCCCAGTGGCACGTTTGTCTCCTGAAAACTTTGATATGCCTTGCCTAGCACATTAGGATGTCACAACCCAAATGCATTTCATACCTCGTAAGAGTGTGTCACCGCTTGCCTTCCTTTCTTTCTCCTTCAGAAATGGCCAAGTTTGCCCACTCACCTTGTATAGATTCTGGTAAAGACTCCTCATGAGCCTCTGGAGCACTTCTTTCTCAATGTACACCAGTTCCTTCCTATGCTCTGTGATGATCCCTGTGAGGTGAAGCGACAACTCCTCAAACCCAAGTTAAGCATTATTGGCAGGATTTTTTAGACCAAGGGCTGCAGAAACACATCCGTTTTCTGTTGTCAGCCTCCACCTGCTATACTAATACAGTCCCCTAGGAGGCATAGTCTGTGGTAGCAGTGGTCCTCCTAAAGGGAGTCAGTTTGGTTAGCTCTTATTGGTCAACTTGTCATATTCAGACTTCCAGTGACTGAATGCATATAAGCCACTGGAAGAGAGCATTATTCACCGTGTCCCTTAACAGCTTCGGTCTATGTAAATAGAACTGTGGTTACAATATAGTAACCTTCATTTTTGCCTTGAGCACCTTTTCCACTGCCTTGTTAAAAATGATCAATTCCTCAACAAGCATTTGTTCTCGGTTCAGAGTTACTTAGAGAGAACATGTACTGGCAATGTGTCTTTTCCACGTGCAAACACCTGCTTTTTAAATAGGAAAATATCACTGGTCGAATTTTCACAGTTCATATTTGAAGGACAAATATGTTTCCTTAAAACACACTCCATGTTTTGCTGCTATAAAGCTGAAAAGGTCCGTCTAATTCGATGAAACAAACACTGACAAAGAAAAATTATAAATAGTTTTATTGTGGTTGTGTAGTTACTCCATGGGGCCAAGAAAATGACTAATTTTGTTTTGCAAGGTCTCAGTATTGTGATAACAAAGTTTGTACAAGTCAAATTGTGCACATTCTGTGGCACCTCTGTGAACTCCACATTGTTGTGTGCATGCCAGTTGTACAAGGAAATTCAGAGAGTAAACAAAATACAATACAAAGCCTCATGGCTTGTGAGCTGTGCATCCCTCTTCAAGCAAAGGAGAGGGCAAAACACAGGTAACAACACAGACTCAGCAAGTATCTCCTGTTTTTAGCTGTAATCTCTGCTGTACAAGAACTTTCACAGTGTTCATTCCTTTGTCTCCTGCTGTCATTACTGACATATCTGAGCTAACCTCAATGTTCAAGGAGTTGCTTCTTTTGGGGAGCCTTGACATTTAGCCAGGGAGAGTCAAGGTTTTGTGAGACATTATGGTTGTTAAAGGCAGCTTTAAAAAGAAATATTTAATAAAAGCCTTACAAAATCATAAAAAAATTACCATCCTTAACCAAAAAATCAATAAAGTTAGCCATGCAGCATACTGCCAAGTAAATCTCCGTTGGAGTACTGCATTATCATTTGTTAGCATTAACATATAGCAAAAAGTGACACTTGTGTAGTAAAGGAACAAAGAGGAGAATAAACAAGAGGCTGTGCTTCAAATTAAAACTATGCCTCTTGGTAGCAGATGGCAACATCGACTACTTACAGTATTTTTGTTTATTACTGATAAAGGACTGAATGACTCAATTCATTACTTATAATCGACGTGTGTGAGAGCTGGTTTTAGGCTGATTACAAAATTAACAATCACTCTGCAACAGCAGCATGGACTGCATCACAGTTATACACCATCTGCACTTCTCTTTGACAATACACAGTAATTCTTGTGAAGAAACATTAGGCACTCTGCTTGGCTCCATTAATGCTTTTGGCAACACAAATTAGAAATTTAACAATGATCAAGACATTTTAACACAGATTTTTCAGACAACTAAAACTTACAGTCAGCCTTATTATCGGTATAAACGACATCCCTGTTGGGGCGCTGGAAGCAACGCTTGAGAAAAAGGAACTGCTGATTTAATCTGGACGTCTGGTCATATCTTTTCATACCCGAAGTAACTTTAGGCACTGTTTTAAGTGTCATAAACAATGTTAAGGCTCTTTAATTTCACAGCTGAGAGGGGAAATTAAGTTTAATGTGTTGCTACTGTTTTGCAGGTTCTTTCAAACATTTCTCTTTAAGACACAAACACACACACACTTAGGATATACACATAGTAAACCGTAGATTTTGTCTAATGAGGTTCTACTTGTTTGATTAAAAACCGCTGTTGGGCATGAGTGGTGTGTGAATGTGTTTGTGTGCAGACCTAAACAGCAGAGATTTAGTCAAGTGACTTTATTGAAGTGTAGTTGATGTACTAAGTGCATGTGCATATTCTACTTTTTTTATTCCTGTTCATGTGCGTGTGTCAGTGGTTTGCACTGTCTAAAGCCTTGTCGAGCTCCTGGCCATGCCGTTCAGGAAAAGTAGCCCTTCATGAATAATGTTGAGTACAGACTGTGACAAAAACCTTGAGGTAACCAAACAAACATTGTGCCCTGGAGAATATTGAAGATCAAACACCTCACTGACACATCACAGTGTGTGAAAGTGTGTGTGTGTGTGTGTGTGTGGAGGTGTGTGTATGTGTGTGTGTGTCTGTGCGGTTCCCCATGTTAAGTGACTTTACCACAGCTACTGAGCATGCACATGCCCCAGAGAGCATAAAGAATAAAACTAGCATGACACCTCATGGCTTGCATGAATGTGCCTAAGTGTGTGTATGCATGTGCATGATTATGTGTATGTGTGCGTATGTGTGTGTGTGTGCATGCATCGACCAAAATCAAACCACTGTAGCACAGCTGCATTTGAGCTAAAGCAACAGGAGATGAAAAGCAAACCACTGGTCTTTTTGAAATGGTGCTATGCTTAAACTCTCCAAGGACCGTCTCATGCAAACCAACAAACAAGTCGGTCATCAATAATTTATTGAACCCATTCATCCAAGGCATTATGTTTCCCAATACTTTAACAATTTAATGGGAGTACAATGTGCTGCTCATAGAATGATGGTTGTTCTGGGGAAAGTGATTTTATATCGGACAGTAAAACTTTAATATTGATAATGATGGTGCTTTGTTCTGCGCTGTGCTGCTAAGTTGAGTTTGGTTTTGTTCCACTTTAAAAATCCCTTGTTCCTGCTGTAGGCTTTGATGAGCTCTCACTGCTTGTGGTTTGTGTGAGCTAAATAATTTCAGAACATCCACCAGAAGTACAAGAATATGTTTTTTTTCTTTCACATAAAGAGGGTGTCTTAAAGAAGGAAGAAAGGACATTTCTGGACTTAGATTTTGGTTACAAATGTTGTCTGATTGCTATTAAAGGATGTGAGTCTCACTGTTTCAGCAACTTTTTGATAGGGATAAAATGTATCATCTGAATGAGCCTGGAGAAAAATATATTTTTGTCACAATGAATAACTTTTAATTAAGAAAAGCATAAAGAATTTATAGTCAGAGAATTGAAAAAAAAACCCAGACTTTCGAGGTATGAGACAGTAATAAAATTCAGATTTAAATCAACTATGAAAGAATCAGTTTTAACAAAATTGTGCTAATTAAACATGCTAAGTATTTTCAGTTATATGATTTATGATTGATTGGAATGAATTGTTGCTGTTTCACTACCAAGACTTTCAGCCTGGTTCTTTATGAGCATCATTTCCTTTCCGTTAGACAGTTTACCACCGAGCTCTGTTGTGCTTAGTCAGACTATCTGTTTGATCATGCAGCTGTTGTAACAAACAACCAAAGGCAGGTATTGGGAATTGAAGTGGATAAAAATTGTGACTGTGGTTGAGGCATTCTCATTTTTGCTAAGAAAAAAAGACTGTCATCTGAGGTATATGCAGAACTTTCAGGAAGCTGACAAACTTTTCTAATTCCACTGAGTTTATGATTAAAGGTAATTTCATTTCCCCCGACTGACTGACTGACTGACTGAGTGAGATTTCACAGAGCTGTCGAGCATCTCCATCTCTCCAAATTCTCAAAGTTTTAAGCAAATGCTTTGCAGTAAGAATTTGCCTGCACACTGACTATAACCAATGGATTGGAATGTGTGTCAGCTCCTTTTATGCTGAGAGCTGGAGTATTTTCACCGTGCCCTTTTCAGCAACACTGAGTTGGAGATAGACTGTCGCCACTGGCTAGTCTTACCAAGGTGCGCGAACTCAGATTTGCCCTTTTCAATTTCTGTTTCCTCTATAGCGGGAGAATGATGCTGTATGCATTTTCTTTTATGGAGCACAGTCTTGGCGTAGTGCAGTCTCACAGTGCTATTTCTCCTTTTGTCCTTCCTTTCCACCTCCTCTCATATCCTTCCATTTTTCCCCTGTCATCTACTCTGACTGCATCTTTCTCAGTGTTTTCTGTCTCTTGTGCTTTAATAACCTCAGATGCATGTGGATGCATGAGGCAAATTAGAATGAGGATTTCATTACAAAACTATTTATAGGGAGAAGTGCACATCTTGTTCATTTTTCAAGAGCGATTACATCAGCTAATACATGAGCATGTAAAATGTCAGCTCAGTTCTTGATTCATGCAAATAGCTATTTTAACTGAGAGCTCGAGTTACATTCTTAATCGAAATATGTCAATTTAAAATAAAACTTTTCATCTGTTAATTATATCCTAATTCTCTTAAGCCTTTCTTCTGTGTCTGCTCTGCTCCTCTTTTTTTTCATTCCACAGGCTTTTCTCATAACAATTCTCTTTCCTCCATCATCCATCTCACTCTGTTTTGCTCTCCCTCCCTCCTCCCTGTTCATCTCAGAAGCACATGAGAAATGACACTGGACAAGTCCTTGTTGCTTTATTAATCCTTTAAGCTTCTGAAGGGAGGCACAAATGCAACTACCCCCTTTCAAATCAATGGCAGTAACTCCCAATTGCCATATCTGTGGACTACTTAAATGTGTTTCATTTTTATACACTCAAAACCTCAAAATACACTCTTACAAAAACGCACACACATGCATACAGTCACAGGCACAGGCACACACAGTGCTGAATAGCCTTGGCCCCCTATGGCCAAGGCTCTGCTAACCAGCCCGCTGCAGGAACAATTCATAGGCTGCTCAGTCAAACGGAACTCTAACCCATGGGCCTGTGGAATAGCCCGGTCATAAAAGTCTCACACATACACACACTCACACGCTTACACACAGATATCACCCCAACACACACACACACACACACTCACTCTCTGTCTTCACCCAGACCATAAAATCATTGCGACAGATGAAGGCAGGGAACAGTGTTTTTGTGCTGTTTTGCCCGTCACAGATTTCCATTACAAAGTCTTGCCATGAGTCCGCGAGAGCGAGGGCCTATTGAAAAACGGACAGGCTACAAAATGCTGCTAGTCAGAGCCCATCAATGTTGCGTTTTCCCCACTGAATGGCTTGTCAGTGAAGGGTGGAGATGGGCTTTGTGTGAGAGGTAAGACTGAGCAGTGTTGGGCCAGACAATGGGTGGAGAGCTGATGTCAACTGTGGAGAGTGCATTCAGGGTTCATCATCTGGCGTGTTATAAAGCGTCTGAAATATTTTTCCTTTCATCTATTCCCAAGCTCTCCTCTCCTCCTTTTCTTCAGAGGTTTCAGCTTTGTTCAGCATTTTCTCCCAATCACTTTTATTGTGGTCATGCTTCTTTTCTTTTCCTTGCGTACCTGAGAAGAATGCAGCGCTGCTACATACATTAGCATTATTCTGCGAATTGTGAGTGCCAATTCAGTAATTCTCAGGCAATTTTATCCTCTGAATAGCTGGATTATAAAAAGGCTGTCTTAACAGTTGCTGATCTATCAGTCTGTTTGATGGAAGCAGAGCAGGTTCAGAAGAAAATAAATCATATTCCTGAAAATAAAGCATAGCAGACAGGTTCCTGTATAGGCAAGAAAACACTACCAAACCTACACTTTTTACACATTATGTGGTTTATGCAGGTCCATTCAGTAACTCTTTCTTACCTTGAGAAATTACATCAGTCAAGTGTTTACTCAAAGAATCTAATTTTAAAAAAAAATATATATATGATTTTTGGGTAAAGGGATGGTCTTGGAAGGTAACGCTATTTGGCAGCCATCTTGGCAACTCCTCCAGGCAGTCACTGTGAGCTCATAAGACCAGGTCCCTATCATAATAAATTGGGTTAGAGACATAACTTCACTTTTCTAACCTTCTAATGACCCTGGCAGACCCTTATGCATTCACTGATGTGAAAGGTAAAATATCTTTTTTAATGAATTTTTTTCTCATTTTCTTCTGTCTTATTGAGCTTCTTGAGTCACAGTCCAGTTTCACATTTTGCTTTAATCCGAGAAAGTCAGTATACATTCACAGAGGAGGGTTGCAACAGCTTTTATCTGGCTATACATTCGGGTGTGAAATGTATGGCTTCATCAACAAATACTTCTGTTTGTATCTTGTGTTATTGTGTCCTAAAGGTACTTTTCCACCACCCTTAACAAAGAGCTTATTGTTACCTGAACAGACCCAAACTTTACTTGTGTCAGATTAACAAAACACTCATATCAGTCATTTTTGTACTTGTCAAAGGAGTTATTTTAGAAGACACTGACAAACAACCTATCTTGTGGTTTATGAGGACTGCTGTGGCAATGGAGCAAAAGAAGTGCACTTTCCTGTCATCTGTGGCACATGAGGGCACAGTCCTGAACGGAGCTCAGACAGGAAGGGCAGAGACAAAACAAATCTGTCCACAGTGTGTTCTCACCACACAGTGGCTAAGTGGCTCGTGGTGTCAGCTTTCAGTAAGATCCTGAGTTTGTATCTTGGAATTTTGTGGGCTAAAGTTAGCTTCTCTCTGGATGTCAAGAGAAGCTTAACTGCTTCTTCTGTGTGCAAGAATGTCACTTGAGTGCATGTTGGGATTAAGATGGAGCATCCATTGACCCTCTGTTGAAGTGAACAGATGGATGGCTTGTATAACTGAAGGCTTAATCTCAGTTACATGACAGACACAACTCAGGTGGGAAAAAGAACATTACACAAAAACACACTTTACATTGCTTAGTGACTCTGATCAGCAGTGGATAATAAAACTCCACAGAAATCAATTAACATTGAGCAGTGACATTTATTTTGCTACACACACGCACACCCACACCCACACACACACACACACACACACACACACAAACAAACATACAAACAAGCACACGTACTCACACATTTGCACACACACACTTGTAAACGATTAACACTCCCTCAGTTTGACATTTATTTGGCTGTTCATACTCCGCCTTACTTCACTCTGCCGCTCTGTCTCGTCCAAGTGAGAAATGAGCAGCGACACGCTGATCAATGGGACATTCATACGGCTGTGTAACATTTGAACGACTCCCCCTCGATGAAATGACACAGCAGCATGAGCGGCGCCATAAATTTGCCTTGTTTAAACACTTTCCCCCTTAACTCTTCTGGGAGTCAGCGCTCTTGTCCTTTATTCAAGGCAAATGGATGTGAGAATGATGGTGGGATATAAAGGGCCACATGTTTAGTTTGTGTTTGTTTTCTGTTTCCCTTGAGGAGTTTTTGGATTTTGTTTGAATAGAGTCACTTATGTGTGTGTTATTATGACTGTGTGTGGCAGCCAGGATGCATATGGAGTCCATTATGATGTCCGGATATGAGGGACTGCCAGTTTGTGTTTATTAAGAACACTGTGCATTATGTGTGAGTGTGTGTACAATGTTTGATTGTAATCAGATTTTATCAAAGGCTCTTTCCCACTATTTGAGACTCCGTGCAACTGTAGTCTGATTACATGGGCTGTGTAAAAATATAAATAAACTGTGGATTATGGTGTTCTATGTATGGTCACTGGTCAGTAATGGTCTGGCCACTGGACCAAAGTATTTCAGGAATCAACAGTTTGTGGTTTGGGTTACTGTAACTGGCAATTGAGGGTTGCACTGCAGCTGTGGGAATGTGTGGGAGGGATAATGGAGGCAGAAGAGAGGGAGAGAGATATGTAATGAGGTGAAATTAGAGAAACAGACAGAGGTGTCGAGTGTGATGGATGTGAGAGAGCTGAAGGGAGAAGGGTATGAGAGAGGAGAGGACGTTTTTTTTTATCGTTCCTCTCGGTGTTCGGCATGCAGATGTCCAATCGAAAACATGATAGAAAAAAAATTACCCCTAAAATTAAAACATGTAGTTTAAGAAAATATTTTCGCTTAACCATGCTTTGTGACTTCAAACTGCAGTGGCCTCCACCTAATTCACTTTCATGCCTTGTGAAGCTGCAAAAAAACAGTGAAATAAGAGCACTGTGAGCTTCCACATTTGGGTTAATTCAATGATATATTTCTGTCTGAGATATGGGGGAGTTGAAACAGAAGTTGGGGTTTGAAGACAAATAGCTTCAATTTACAGTAGCAAATTAAAAGTCTTATCTTGAGCAGTCAGAGCATATTTCCATTTCCCTTTACATTAAAGAATTCCCTGAGAAGTCCTCCTGGAAATGGGAGACGAGGAACTTTGAAAAGTGCATGAATATCTAATAGAGATTTGAATGAGGGCTGAACTCTCTCATAGCTCTGTCATACAGCTGTACGGCCGGGTGAGAGGGCCTTTATGGACAAAAACGTGTTTGAAAAAAGAAAAACAGACACACCTTCTAATCACTATGTTGAAGAGCAGCTCCTACACTTAAATCCCATACGGCATACATTCACACACTCACACACATACACACACACACACACCCTGACCCCTCTTTACTTGGATAAATAATTGATGTCTCCAGTTAAAGTGTCGGAGCAGGAGCCTTCACCAGCACTTATTTATCGTCCTCCACATCATTACCAGTGTATCTCTCTCTCTTGCATGCTCTGTTTTTTTTGAGCAAACATGGGGATTTGCTTTCATAATAAACATATGGCTGTGTAACTTTAGCACACTGACATTATTCTCCTAGGATACAACACGTTATAAACATTTTGACAAGCTGTTGAGAGAAATTAACTTAATTTATAGCAAAGATAGAATGCTACAATAGAACAAAAATATGTCTAGTTTATAAACCACAATTGTATTTTTAGACATTCAGTGTATGACAACTAACGCAGGCTTTAATGAAAACATCTAATTTGAGTTTATAGCTATGAGAAAGACACCAAAGGCTTCTGCCATGTGTATGCTACAGAAGCTTTGCTGCGTTTTTCCAGCCAAATGTGCACTGAAGGCTTGAGATGCTGCAAATGTAATTCAATCTGCTTTAAGGGTAAAAAACTTTATTGACTGAATTTTGGTGCTGACTCAATCTGATTTCACTGTCAGCAAAATAACCATCTTCTCTCCCACCAGTGTGAATCAATACAGAGTCTTGATGCTGCAGGTGGTGGTGGGGAAGACGGTTGATGAATCCTGGCATCCATACCAGGAGCTGGAAGCAGCGCGCTTCAGGTGCAGCCAAGTGAACCGATAAAGGGGAAGGTAATTAGTGATTGACTTGCATGTGGGTAAGTGAGAGGAGTGGAACTAAACATCCAACTGATATTTGAATTTTTTTAGGACATATTGAAACCATAGCATACTGCAGCTCCTACGCATTTTTCTCCCTCTTAACCTTCTACTTTCTTTACATTAAATAATGATTAAAAAGGATCTATTTTAAAGTTTAAGTGTATCCCACTTGGAAAGTGCATACTTAGCTAACAAGCTCCAGCTTAGAAGTTAGTAAATCCAAATTTTGCTAACTACCTCCTCAAAGGAAGCAAGTTAGCAGGTTATTAGGCTGTTTTAGTCCGACTCACTGGTTGTCGACTCTGCATGTATGTCTGAAATTGGACGACTATTCTGGTCAACATTCCCCTCCCCCTCTACTACCTGTTCTACAACTGATTGCCAGGACACCATGGGTGCGTCCTGGACTCAGGGCCACAAGACAATAGTGGCACTTTGAAGAAACACAAACAAGCCAGAGCATTTTTCCCCTATAGCAGGATGATAACAGCTGCAGCCAGACCTTTCTCAAATCATAGAAAGAGGGGGCTCTTGATTGTTTTAGTTGCTTTTTTTGTAGCTGGTGATGTCAAAACACAAAGCTAAAGGTCATCATATAACCTCAGTGCTCTATACATTATGAATAATCAAACTGAGTAACCTAAGAACATCATGAAGAGTCACAGACTTATACATAGATTGCTCAACTCCATGGTCATTGTGACTGCAGGAAAATATAATATAATATGATGTACTTGATTGGATGAGGTGAACTGAAAATGAATTTATCGTATAACCTCTGGGGATAATGTAGTGATAAGCAAACTATAGAACAGAGCAACAGTCAAGGGGTGAAAGAGAGAGGTGATGAATAAAGGAATGCTTGAAGTAGACTTCAGATTTTAACCTTCACTTAGCTTTGTTAGTGTAAATAAACACTAAATATACTGAAAAGCTGCTTTTAAAATGCCAAACTGGAAGAAATATTTTAAGGATTCTTTAGTCCAATCTAAGTCTTGCCTGTATTTTGCCCTTTAAGCCACTGATGATAATAAAGACAAATACTTGGCAGCTCTCATTAACACAGTAACTCTTGACCAAACTATCAGATTTTCTAAAGGCTGTTCTTAGAAAGTCTACGTCGAAGTACGATGCATCACTGTTTTACTTGGAATCAACTCATCACGCCAAGCGAGCATGAAGGATTTTTTACGACCATGAGGAATTTTGTCAAGTTTTCAGATCTTCCTTCAACTTATTTAACCTAATACATCAAGATCGCCAAAAACACAGCTTATAAACCCAGTGTGTACCTTCGGGGGGAGGGGAGGGCTTGGTAAAATATCCAAGATCAGCACTTCTACTTATCCTGGAAGCTGTGAGGAATAAGAACTACATCTCTCCCTCCCTCATTTCCTATGAACTCTCGCTTTAACGCCTCCCAATGGATTACATGTAAACTCACTTGGATGTGTGTGGGAGAGATGTATGACATTCCTTCAGTGAACTATCCATGAGAATGTTTACACACGTTTTAGCAGTTTTCCCACTAAACCCTCTTCTGTCTGCCACCACTTCTTGTTCTTTATGGCTAAGGTAAGCGGTTATCTCCTAATAGGTCAACTTTGACCTACAAGGGAAAACTCAACCAGAAACAAAAGCCCTCAGTTAAGAAAGAGTGTGTGTGTGTCATGGTTTATTATGTGAAGGGAAGGTGGGCGAGGAAGTGCAACAGAGAGAGCAGAGAGCTGGATTTTTTTGAGCTTATTGAATAAGTCGTTGATTATGGCTGGAGCCAGCGGCTTGAGAGAGTGTGTGTTTTCTGCCTGTGGTAGTTAATGTAATTGAGTGCAGCTGTCGGGCTTTTCTGCACAAAGCTTTGTGTCTGGGTAATGTCCAGTGTTCCTGCATGTTTAGCCTTGGCATGCCTACATGGGGAAAGTGAGTAGGAACAGGGCGTCAGTGTTTTACATACGTGCACGCTCGTGGAAGTGAAGCACCACATACTCGGTCTTATACACAACACAAACACACATATGCTCACCCGCCGAGACTCCCTGGCTGGTAGGGGTTATACATGAATAAAAACGTGTTTGCCAGTTTGAACAGCAGTGAACAACTGGGTAGCAGCTGTGCTGGCGGAGCGCTTTGTGAGAAAGAGTGTGAGGAATGGAGCTGGAATAATAACAAAAAAAAACAACAACAACCAAATAATCATAGCGAAACAGCACTCAGACAATAATTTGCAACTCATTATATCAATTTGCTGGAGAAAAAAAAAATCGAATCAGTGTTCTTCAAGCTCAAACAGAGAAGAAAGTACACTAGCTTTGTTTTAAGGTCAAGCATAATGTAATGCATAGCTAATCGGAGGCGCGCACGCTCTTATCGACTTTTGCTGCAGTACTGACCTACAAAACAAGAACGGATCCACTCCCTTTTATTAGGTCAGCAATTTGTGAAACCACAGACACATTTCCAATATCCTTTATTCCAATCAGCCATCTTGATTGTCCTAGTTATTTCATTTGACTCAGTAAGAGAGAGAGAGAGAGCAAAGCTGAGACAAAAGAAGAGAGATGGAAATGAGAAGCAGAACTCCTTCATTACAGGGTAATCTTGGCTTCTGTTAGCTTTCCAATCAGTGCTTATTTTAATAGGGCCCAAACAAGCAGGAAGAGAGGGTCAGAGGTTTTTTTCGTGGATCGAGGGGTCACACATGTGCCAGATTAGATCTGTGTGTATGCCATCTCACACACATGCATGATCGTGATATAGCTGATTCAGTCGGAGTGATAATAGCTGAACAGAAACATGATGGAGATGGGAGATAAAGCTGCAAACACGCAGACTGAGGGGAGGATAGCAATTAAGCTGATTCAGGAGAATGGAGGGGAGAGAAAAAAAGGGGGACGGGGCTAAAAGGAGCAGCAGAAAGGTCGTTAAGTCTGTGAGCAGTGTAGCTGGGATGTTCTGAAAGAGACTTGGAAGAATGTAAAGAGGCCGACATGGCGGAAAAGAGATTGGGGATGAAGATAAAAAACAGAGGATGGGAGGAAGTGGCTGCAGTGGTGGTGGGGGGTTGAAAATGATTAGTGGGGAGAATGAATGCAGCTCCAGTGTGTGAAGACATGAAAAAAAAGGTAGAGGAGTCGGAAAACTGCTTCCAGTTCCCATGAACTCTGAGTCTCATGAGTCCTCAACATGGATTTGAACTCCTGGGTACACCACTTCCTGTAGATCTTTAAATAGACACAGATGGAAAACCCCACGTGAAGGAGCTCAAAAATAATTAAGAGAGTCTTAACTGTTACGAAATAAAATCAGCAAAGGCACAGCGGTCAACAGAATGTTCCCAACCTCATCGAGAATCACAAGGAGCCGTATTTAGCTGCTTGACTTCACATGTGGAAATGGAGATTCTCCCTTTTATCATACAGCTAATAGAGCTAATTTGTTCCACTGAGGGAAGCGTTCCTCATCCACAAACACAGCACTGCAGGAGTGGTTCGATTAATGCGATGAAATGCTCAGGCAAAAAAAAAAAAGAAAAAAGAAAAATACTAGAGAGGTTGCTGAACTTGTAGAAAGAGCCGTGTGGGTTGTGTTGGCACTAATTAGCACAACCTTCACTGGGAGCATTTTCCTCCTAATATTTCAGATGAATCGACCACATGACACATACTGTAAACCTACAGTCTTTACAGCTAAATATATTCATGCCTCATGAAAGATTAAGTCTAATTTCTGCCTTAGAAATCAATTCAGGCAGACAGAAACTTTGAGAATAAGCTTGCTGAATTAACATTTGGTATTCTAAAATGCTTCCATATCACTATGCTTAATTCTTTTTCACCCTCCTCACTTTATCCCAGTTACTTCTCGAGGGCAAGAAATGATTCAATAATACAAGAAAAATGAGTAGAGTTTTTCTTCCCACTTCTGGGAAGTGACTGTCTTCTATAGTTATTATTCTTTCTCTTTCCCTAGTTATGCTTTGAGAAAAATGGCTAGTTTCTAAAAATAGCAGCCATGCATCTTTTTGGCAGAAGAAGAAAACTCAGAGCCGGGTGTTTATTTCTCCCCAGGACATATTGTGAAATAGTGAAGCTGACTATGACTTGGTGTGTGTTTGTGTGAGCGTGTGGTTGAGTGGGTGGCTGTGAGAGATAGAAAGAATTTGCAGGAGCGTGTGTGTTTTAGAAAGGGTCATGGGACTTCCTGAATGGAATGTATCACACGGACACACACACTGCATCACTTTAGATGTTGTAGGCATTGTCATTGTTTCCTAATAACACAGTATTCCTCCGGGCAGCTGGATATTGGTACCGGCTGGCGGATGATGTGATGCAGGTTTGTTTCGATATATCTTGAACTCTATCAGTTGCTGAATAGAAAAAAGAAAAGAGAAGAAAAAGAAACAACAAGATAAAAAAAAGTCTTTTCTAAGTTGTTTGCATTTGAGTTTTGCAAAATTCTCGGCTGCTTTTTGGATGACTCTCACCAAGCGATGTGTTTAAACACAGTTTTCAGTCATTTTCTCAATGGGAGCATTGATAAAGGGAATGGTGCGGTGTTTTCCTTGACCACCACACAAATCAAGTCACAGATTTAACTCTGGACGAGGGTTTTGAAAAGCATTCATCCAAGTAAGAATCTGATGAATTGAGAATGCTCAATCTAGTCAATACTAAGGTAGTAAATCAAGGACAAAGCTCATGCCCTAAGCTCCAGCAATAATAGTAAACCACACAATAAACTCAATACCTTCCATTGATGGTTATAGGTTCATACACCTCTGAATAATTTCCTCTCGTTTAACCCAAAATACATCAAAATAAAATCCTCCTCCTGCTATTTCTGTCAATAAAACGCTCCACTGCACCTCAATGTCCTCACAGCATCGCCCCATACGGCAAGCAGACTTTACGCCTTAAGGGCCTCCACAAGACAAAAAGGGGCTGAATTCATTTGCATGCTATTGCTTTGGATTCATACACTTACTCCGGGCGCATCTTTTCTTCCCACAGAGAGGCCACGGGAGTCATCCTGCAGCCATTGTGCCCTGTTTTTATCACCTTCACTGCAGGGAAAGTTTACAAAGTGAAAGATGAGACATCAAGTGGCTCATCTGGCGATAAGTGCCTCACCTCCAACTTTTAAACCCTCGCTATCATCAAGTCGGCTGTTTGCAGTGCTTAAAGTGAATGAGTAGATCAGCAGTTAATCCTATGGGCTTGCGCCGCTAAGTAGCTCATCGCTGTCTGGGTGCTAAAGAGGGCTTGAATGCTGATGTTGTCAGATGCGGACGAGGGGGGGGTCGGGGTTGGGGGGGTTTTAGATAAGCTATTGTTTTCCCAGGGAAAGCACAGAGGGCTCGATGTTGCGGCGCAACACTGATGCAACATTCCGAAAGAGTGGCCGCCTTTGGAGTTCTGTTGGAACAGAGATCTCACCATCCACACACACACACACACACACACACACACATACACACACACACACACACACATGTGCATGCACATACTGTATATTTACATTCACAATTCAGCCAGGGCATGTTTCTGTAGCGCTCATGAATGCAGATGCAAGAGCACACACATACACAAACACACATTTCAACTGCTTGCCTCAAGACGGTAACTAAGGACGCTGTGTGTCAGAAGCATGTGGCATTATCACAGAACATCAATACGCAGCGTACAGCAACCTCTGTCCTCTGCAGCTGTTTTGATTTGCTTCAAAATACAACCCATTCTGCATTCTTTTTGATATCAGCCAGCTCCAAATGTGTTTTGCTTTCTCTTTTATCGGAGGCCTCTCTCTGCTGATATTTTTCCCCCCTCTTTTACTGCGATCCTTATTTGTGAGGATGAAATGTAGTGCTCTTTTTTGTGAGACTCTGATAATAAATGTTCCTCCAAGCTCTGCTCCTACATCTACTATCCGTTTCCTATTCTCAGTCATAAACAGATAAAACAGCCCCAACTGGCAAAATACGAGGAAAACAATGTGCTGTAACTTTAGAAACACTGTGAGTATTGTATCGCCACTGTTTGAAATCAAGTGGTGATAATGTTGGCTGTTTGATCACGATTGTTGCTGTGAGACTAATACGAAACTGTTTTATCTTACATTGTGTTTCAGGTTTATTCTTTTTTATCAGCACTAGACTAAAAATACTGTTTTTCTCAAAATGACTGCCAAGAGAAGTGTGTTTTTATGTTGTGTTTTATACCTGTATATTCTGTTTTGTAATGCAATGCAACATTTACTCCAGAATGAGTTACCATGTTGACTACATCTTAATGAAATTGTTTTGGTGGATGTGCAGATGAGGTTGTAAAACATATTATATTTTAGTTATACACAAAAAAAACTTGAATTTCACTATTTCCTCTACAGGATTAATCATATTGTGATGAACAAAGAAGCCACACTATTTATCTTAAAGGGAAATTTTTTGCTCATTTTAACTATGTTATACGTAAGTGTGTTCAGACTGAATAATAGGTTAGAAAGATGAGGAGTTACTTTGGATGTCACACAAGTCAAGGCAACTCAGTATTCTTTCTTTATTTACCTTAAAAGAACAAAAGACTCAGCTCTGTCACTAAAAGCACACACGAACGCACCCACGTCATCTATTTAATGACTTAAAGCAGACATAATAGTCATTACTGAAAGGCAACGAAAATATGTTTTGATGTTTTTCGCAAAACTAGCAAACCAAATCCTCAGGAAGGACATTTAGACAGGATATAACAGAAAATAAAAATCATGTCCACCACACTATGAAATGACCCTCAGTACATCCAGAAGAGTGCTACCAGATAACCTGAAAGGTCTTTGTGGCTCCTCGCTTTTAAGCAGGTATACATGTATTGTGGAGCAAGGCCATTCAGTGCTTAATGGACAAGCCATAGATGTTCAAAATCAATGCAAGTGTGTACTGGAGGCAGTGGTGGTGAAGGGAGGACAGGTGGAACGTGTCCTCGTTTTTTAGTCCCTGTCAAAACTCTGACTGCAGCAGCACCCCAGTTTTCTGAAGGAGACTAAAAAGAGAAGCAGTAGTCTGTAAGTCATGCACAAGTCTCTCCAGCTCTCATTTGCCTGCTTTTTTAGGCTAATAGATGCAAATTAATCTGTTGGGACAAAGACAAGAACATAATTAGTATCTAGTTTTAAAAAACAAGTACTAAATTAAAACATCTTGTCAGTTTTAACAAAGGTAACAAAAATAACACTCCACAGTCATTAAGTGCTTTTCTTCTTGAAAAGCCGGTGCTCACATTTTAGCTTTGGGTGAAAGGAAGCTTTCTCTATTTGCCCACTTGCCACCCCCCCGAGTGTTGCATCACTTTATGTTGTTACAGTTTCAGTAAGTATTCAGATTCAGTGAGACAAAGGTTCTTCTGTGTCTCTTCAGTCAGTTTCTTTCACTATTAATTGTAAAATCTTAGATATTACTCCACTGAATAACATCCTCAGTTGGCACGGTGATGCCGCTGTGAGCACTTCCACCTCACAACGAGTAGGTTGTGGGTTTGAATCTCCAGGCTGGCTCTTCCTGTGTGGAGTTTGCATGTTCTCCCTGTGTGAGCATGGATTGTTTCCAGGTGCTCAGGCTTCCTCCCAAACTCCAAAGACATGCAGGTCAGGTGAACCAGGAGCTCTAAAATCAGTGTGTTTTTGATGAACCAGTACCCTATCCATGCTATACCCTGCCCTTTGTCCAGTGTCAGCTCCAGCCCCTGTTATCTCAAAAAACTGAGAAATCACAGATACTGGAGGGATAAGAGTATTTTTGTTGTCGTTGTTTTGTTTTGTTTTTCCATTTTATAAAGGACTTTCCCAGTAGAAAATCAAGCTAGCTGTTTGGATATCTGCCATACAGTATGAAGAAATCCAAAAAAAATTCTAAAAGGAGATTCACTGAGACTCATGCTTGGACTTTAAATATGAAGTTAGGGTCATGAACTGGTTAGCATACTGCTCCATCTAATTTTGTATAAATACTGGATTGCAGCCTGGCTCTGTCCATAAGTATGGTGCATCTAACAGCACCTGTAAGTATCCCTGAATAACACATTATCTGTAGTTTTTGCGGATGGTGGTAGAAGTTTGTAGGCTGCTGGATGTATTTTTGGTCACTTTTAGTGGCTTTCACATCTTGCAGTCAACTCACAGCTGCTTTTTTTATATGAATCGAATAGTCTCTTTCCAAAGTTATGCTTATGTTTCTATTAAAATGTGAGTAAGACTGTGCAAGTGCTGAAAAAGAGAAAACAAAACAGATGTTCGCATTAGCATTGATGATCTTGAAACCTAATGCATATACATTTAATATCTCTCTACCCAAGCCCACCTGTAAACCGCCCGACCCCCCCATCCCCACTCTGCGTGACAGGCTCCAAGGGAGCCAGCTGAACTGAGTGGTGATTCAGCTGAAGAATTCTGCCAGCGCGCTTTTGTCTGGGGGTGAAACAGATCACTCTATGCATGCATGAATATATTACCTCTGCTGCTGTTATCATTCCTGGCAAGGCTACGGCATTTGGGACCTGTGCCCTGTTGCCTTCCTGGCTTCTGTGTTCCCATTGTCACTGCAACATAATAAAGTGAATCTGAGTGTTAGCTGTCAGGGTTTCTGCTGGGGTAATATTTCTCTTCATCTACAGAGAATCAGAGATATTTCACACTGAGTTTGTTGGAGGGAGGTTTATATGATGAAACATTTACAAAATTGAAGCTGGCTTGCTAAGGTATCCCACAACACTAAAACTTAACTTTTATGGGCCACAGCATTACTGGCACAGTAAGTACTGATCTTGTCTTTCCTGCCTCAGACTCAGTGTTGATGGATTTCCAAATTGTGGAGCCTCCACTAAACAGAGCTGTGGCCATTTCTACATTTCTGTGATGGTCTGAATTTGGCTCTGCGGTTTAAGGACAGTGCCCAGAATGGGTTTAAAGACTTTGTAACCTTGAAATGCACAGAGGGCTGCACACAGTCTCTCCTGTGAGGCAAAGCCTCTGAGGATCTGCCTGTCTGTCAGACTGTGTGTCACCACGCTCTGTCATCATCATCACCCCTCAACTACAACAAAAAAGCCAGTGTTTTCACGCACGCATGATGATGTTTATGAGCACCCATGTGCACGCATCAATTAGCGTCTCCGTGCATGTTGCATCCTTCTTGCCGACAGATGGAAACCTCAGGCACAATGCTGGGGGTCTCTTTTTTGAACCACCCCACCCCCTTCCCCCGCCCATTTTCCCCCTTCTCGCCTTGTCCTCCCTCCTCTTTCTCTTTCTACCCACTCCTCCCTCCTTTTCCCCCTTCGCCCCTTTGCGCTCACCAAGCTGAAAGAAAAGCTTCAATCGTAGGCAGGCAGGCCCCAGAACCTGGCTGCAGGCTGTGGAAGCCTTCCTCTGTTACTATGAGGAGACAAATCCAGTCCTGCATTTGACACAATAACACAGACTGAGAGCGGAAGGAAGTGAAGATGCAATATTCATAGGAAAATTACAAGGTTGGCAGCAGTGTAACATGGCACTGTGGCACTTAGGAATATGTTAGCATTTTGCATATATGAGCACTCGGAGGTATTCTGTCTTAGGCACTGTAGTGTGTTTGTGAGAGCACTCATACTGTTTGAATATGATATTCAGAAAGTCCATGTTTTAGCACTGTAGGATCCAGTAAGAAGTAATGTAGGCATAAAATTTTCAGGTGGGAAAAGGAAACATTTTCTTTCTTTTTTTCTGTGACAAGGAAAGAATACAGGAATCTGCTGTAAGATGAGAAAATGAACGGCATTTCGCACACTTTTATTCTACATAAATGTATAAAGACTTAAAGAGTACTAACTTTTAAAAGATATTCCTATATACTTAGATTATCACCATAACTGCAAAATAAATGAAAAAAAAACATGGGTAGTAACAGCAGTCTGTGGTTGACAATGCTTTAACTAACTGGTGGTGATGAACTCTTTCCTCCTGCCACAGTGTGTGGCTGAGTGATCGATAGACTGCGAGCCCTGTGAATTGATCTTAACCTATTATAGAGCACAGTGGCTGTCCTCCATGTTTCCTTTTGGTCAACCTGCTGTCAAATCCGCTGCAGCGTGCAACCTGTCAGATAGCACAGCTGTGGGCTTTTCACTGTCAAAATCAATGTTAATTATTCTCAAAGTCTGCAGAAAGAATGTTCCATGAAGTAAAAACAGAAATGAGACACACAGGTCAGAAAGAAAGTCGGTTAAGTTTGAATTTAGTTATTTCTTGCTGAGCTCCTTAGAACTCACATGCTGAACTGCACAATTCTGATCATGCATGCAGGAAAGATGATTGAATTGCCTTGATTTCTGAAGATCAAAAAGGACAAGAGGCAATTAAGGCATTTTAGTAAGGCATGGATTTCTTTACTCGCTAACAACTCTATATCAGTTCTACAGATATGGATGGGTGACAAATTCACCCTTGGTTGTAAAAAACTGAAGCGAAGACACATCTGTGTGACACTAAACCTCTTGCTTATCCTGAGGCTTTATGATTTCAGTTTATGGGTAAACAGGCACAAGAATAAAAAATAGAGACGGCTGGATAAAAATAACAGATCGTCAAGATCAACAGTTTGGAAAGAAGAGGACATAATGAGATGATGACATTTAAAAAGTGCCAGGCAAACAATGGAAACCCATGTAGAAAATGTGATGAAAATCATTTCTATTATCTTGAGGAAGGTTAGAGGCTCTCTTTGGTCCACAAATTGGATGCAAAAAGAAAGCTTCTTATAAAACATCACTTGTCCACTCAGATCTGAGTTTGTTTTTTTTCTTTTTTTCCTTTTTGCATCTGCTACCATTTGTCATCTCTAAGGGTGGTTTCACACCTCCCTTGGTTTTGTGCAGACTTTTAGACTCTTCAGTTTGATCCAAACCAAAATGGGTGTGAAATCTCCACCAGACCATGGTCTGGACCAACAGCCAAAACTTGGTCCAACCAAAAGAGATGGTCTTGCTCCATGTCAAATTGTACCATGGTTCAGTTTGTGTTCATGGAAAGCAAAGGTTCTGATCTTCAGACCCTTGTTTCAATGACAGGATGTTACTGCAAGCTACTTGGAAAACTGAAAACCATGTAACCGTCACCAAAACAACAAAAGAACAAGGGAGGAGGAGCGACAAATTACCTCATGAACATTTGGTGCGAAGACTTTATCAAGGGCTAACGAGAGAAAACTCATAAAGCTACAGTCAAGCTACAATCAGGCTATAAAACAAGGCATTTTCAACATGCTGGCGTCAGATGCCCGTCAACAAACCAATCAACATAAAGTATAGAGACACGTAATTGATGACGATATGACGCAGGTTTGTCATGTAAAGTCTATTAGTCTATTAACATTTTTTTCAATTACTTAAATGAAAAACATTACAGATATGAAGTGATAAAGAATATGTGTGAGGTTATCATGAGAATGATAGAGCACCTGTCGTTAGGGGTGGCAACAGTTCACTGGATCCACAGTGGAAGGTCAGGACACTTCCAGTTGAATCACAGGGAAACTCCCAACACCATCAGCCAGCCTGATCCTTGGAGCCTCACTACCATCTGCGCACATCACCCGTCTTTGTCTCCGCTTAGGGCTCCACTGGGGCCCCAGCTTTCACTTTTACCAGTTAAAAAAGGGGAAACTGGGTCTCCATGTCTCCAAGTTGAATCCCTGGAGCTGAGAGCTACACTGAGTCCCACATTTATCATCTCCAAGGTGGTGGTCAGAGTGTGTGTGTGTCTGTCCCAGTGTTCCCCATAGTAAAAACAGCCCCTCATACCACCGGACAACTTTGTAAAGGATAATCTAGTCCTGTCAGCTCTCCCTTCATGCACACACACACACACACTCGCTCACACACTGGGGGTAAAGCTTCATTACGATCACCAGCTGGAAAGACACCTCACTCCATCCATCACACCAGTGCAGCCTGGGATAGGAGTACACACACACAGAGACACACACGCACACAAGCTCTCGTTTCACAAAATACACGTTCACTCACCCACATGCACATATACCCAGAGAACCAGCTCGGAGGTCAGGAGATCAGAGATATTTTCCAGCCAACAGAAATGTTACACTACAGTGATTAGATCAGATCCTGTAATAATGGTACATCACAGCAGAGTCTCTGTGAGAAGTCTACTTTGGCTTCCTGCTCTCCTTTTCCCTAAAAAACCCTTTCTCAATAGTCACATTATAGTGATGGTAGTATGCTTTCATCATTAAATTACAAGTAAACATTAGAATTCACTAAACGGCAAATACAAGCAGTGGGACCTTTTGAGAAAGTCTCTTTTAACCCCCAACCCAAGGAAACAAAACACCACAGTACTAATTCTTTACACTGCAGAGTAACTTGATACTACTGATTATAAGACTGGAGTGTAATGCCTGTTGAGATGTCCATTATCAGGAATTAATGGACAAATCAGAGGCCAGGCTTAGAGTAAGGGTTTACTGAGAACAGAGTATATTAATCAATATACTCAGTGCAGTCAATACTAAAATTCTACAATTGTACATCATGGGTTTATAACTCTGAAAATAATAATGAATCAGCCTTTTCCTTTTAATAAGTCTCTTGAGAGCCTCTTCATTGTTAGCATGCATTATGACCATTTTAATAGCATGTTAGTTATGGAATGTCATCTGGAGGATCTTTGTGAATGAAAAGAAATGTCATTATGATGTTTTCAGGGTTATTATTATCTGTGCTCGAAGACCTTCGAAATCATGAAGAGTGCCTTTGTTACATGGAAGATTTTAAAGAGAGTGAGTGGTGTTTACAGGAGAGATAAGGTTTAACAAAAAACAGTAGAGAGCATGATGGAAAATGTGTGACGCACTGTTTTGGGGGGGGTTTGACCAGAGGGCAATAAAAGTTAGGTAAGTCATAAAGTACAAGGCAAGATATCTCAACTCAGCACCCATTAAATAATATTGGTAAGCAATTAGAAAACATCACATTTCAACCTAAACTACCTGTTTGTTTGTTTGTTTGTTATTTTGTTTGTTTGTTTTTTAATGAGGTTTGGTAAGTTGTATGGTATGGTCTAAAAAAATATTTTTTACTTATACCAGTTTTTGGTCCCCTCCAGCAGCCCCCCTTTTACCTCTATGTGAAAACACTCAGCTCATACAGGCCAACATTTATTTGAAACTACATCAGATTTTAAAATTTGAGCAGACTCTCACATTGCTGTATCACATATTTTTTATGATCCAGCTCAATAGTCTGTAGACCCTGAGTCACATTTAATTACAACTGCATTTGAAACAAAAGTAAGAACCTTTTCAACAAGTCGAATTTTCATCCAGACCTTCTGCTAAATGGATGAATGAGGTCTGTTCTTTGTCATTTAGCAGAGCTTTTCTTTGTACGTTTACAGTATTTAGTTAATTCCACACCGTATTGTGTCATACTATTTCAACACATCAGCCAAAAGTGTTTGAGTAGATTTTCAGTGGTAAACTGACCCAATTCTGACAGTCTAACACAAGACATACTGTCACAAAACAAGCCAAAGCTATGTTTTGGCACTTGCACATAGTTCTTAAATTGTGTGGATCAGAGTGTGTTTTCTCAGCAGACGAAAGGAAAGTAGAGCAAGAACAACATCTGGCCCCAGTGACAGAATCGCTCCAAACATGGCTTTCTTTTTTGTTATTTCCCCCTCCTTCTTCTTCCACAATCCATGGCATGTCTCTGCTTCACGAATCTGTGTAATGTTTTGACTAATGATATCATCATTGCTTTGGCTGACATCTTACACTGCCAGACAAGCAAGCAATACACAGGTGGTTGGAGAAATGGGTTCCACGCCTGCACATACATCATCCTGATGAGTGCTCTGTATGATGGGGGAGATAGATGGGGGTTTAGATGAGAGTGAGGTAAATGGTTACATTTAGCTGGACTGAACAAAGTTTTTCTATTCAAATTTTCTTTGTTCTCTCCTCCTCTTTTCTCCCCATGTTTCCTCTGATCTCTCCTCTCTTCTTTTTTTCATCTAGTCGTTTCTCAGCTCCCTCTTCTTTTTCCTCTTCTTGTCTCTTGTCTTCTAATCTCTTCTCTTCTTCCCTCTTCAGTCCAAGGAGTTTAGTATAACCCAAGGCTGAACTTGTAAATTACCATCACATCTTCAACACACCAGGAACTAATTAAAAAAGGGGAGCGAAAGATGGAGTGAAAGTAAGAAAAAGGAGCATGTGTGTTGTAGGGCAACCAAGGGGAAAGACATTACATGTTTTTGGCCTTTCTTTCTTATTGGGTTTCACTGTAAATGCATCAGATTGTTTTTGCACTGCCAAAAGACATGTAGGGAGTCTAAGAGCTGAAAGTGAAACATTGATTTTACATGAAAGAGAAGAATGCAGTCAAAAAAGCACAAACATGACAAAACCAAACTTTGTCATTTTCCTTTTAGCATCTCAAAATGATGAGTGTTATTGTTTTTGTCAGCATAGCCTAACTTGCATCTCAGCCGCTTGTCATTTTGTGCCACGAATCCTTTTTAACACGGGAAGGTGTCACTTCTTTTAAATTGTAAGAATTTCATTTTCAAGGAACAAAAGTGTTCGAGTTGAGAATGGCGGCCAAACAAGAACCAAATCAGAAATTCTAAAGGAGCAGAAACTAAACCAAGGCAAGAATGAGGGAGAGGCAGAGATGCCTGCGTTCAAGCCTCCCTATCCTGAGTGCACATTTGTTCTTGGTGGGTTTTTAATTGCGTTGCCTTGACAACCAGAACAATGCTGAAAGGCTCTTTCACTCCGATGCCGGCTGAAAATGATTTTCCCCATCATGCATTTAGCAAGCAATTAGTGAGACAGACAAGGAATTTAGCTTAATCCCGGTGTATCATTCCTGCTTTCACAAAATGGAGGGGGTAGATGTGGGGGTGAAGGGTGTGGAGGACTGCGGAGTGGAGTGGAATTTTAATGCACATTATGAAGCAAAGTGGAGAGAGGAAGAATCAGTCAAATAAAGTTAAAAAGGCAGATAGAGAGAGAGAGAGACAGGAAGAGGAGAACTAGATGGACACCACAGGAATCACAGAATGCTATTCTTTACAGTAGATGTGTGAACACACTGCATGAACATATTCACCACACTCAGGCAGACAGGTCTGTTTTTTCCCACCTTTAGGGTTCAGAGGGGCTCTCTGTCTTTGTTACCACATCATTCCACACAGGGATCATCACATCATATGTCTCTATTAAGCCACCAAGAAAACAACGCGTCCTTTCAGAAAATTGGGAGAGGAAAAAGTAAAGCATGACACATGACGAGACGCCCCGAAAAAAGGACACAAAGTCAGAAATTGATGCTTGTAAGCACAGCATGTACACTTGGAAGGAAGGTGAATGCTGGGATGTCTGTCCTTTGTAATAATTTGTGCTGTGTGGAGGGATGCCTCAATCATGAAACATGATAATGTCAAATTGGCTCTCTCAGAGGAAATTGCAGCGGGGTCATTGCTCTGCTTTGTACACTGTTCCAGGAAAGGACACAAAAAAGTAATTTCAAGTTTGGCTGATTTCATTTTAAGTGTTTATTCTGTTGAACATTCTTTATGTGAAGTATTAGACTCCTTCTACAAGTGCATTCGTATCATTTTTGCAAATATACATAATTGTTTGAACCAGCAGTTCTGCACCTAGCAATGTGGCTGATGTCAAGAATATTTATACCTTCAGCTTAATGCATGGTGATAATTTTCTTGTGACAGCTATACATTTCAGCATATCATTTATACAAAGAACATGTTTTTTTTCACTTAGTCAAACAAAGAGCTCTTACTTTGCCCTTTTTTTAGTCAATTAAAACTGTCAAGGAAACATCTGCACCTCTCCTCCTTCTACTCTCTCTCTGATTGTCTTCCTTATGCCCTGTTGGCACTGACTGGAGCTAAGCAGGGACCACATGGGATTTAAGAATTTACCACCCATGTCTGTGTTTAGTGTGGCGTGCTTCCCAGAATAAACATAGTCTCTGTTTCACTCATTTACTGACCAAATCCCGAGGATTATCTCGATTGTAATGGGTCTCCGTGCTGAGTAGCTGGATGAGCCTCTAAAATGTGCAACCAAGATGGTCTCATTAATAATTCCCCCTGCTGCCAACTAATTCTTGACCCGGAATTAAAAACAAAATGCATTCAAACCAAAAAAAACAGTTACACATAAATGGTACAAAGAAATAATGCAAAGTATGTGCAATGAATGTTTCTGCCAGTTATGTTTGCTTACAGTTGTCACAATCCAACAACCCAAAGTAATATTACTGCCAGGAAAACAAGGTTTCAATCTTCTTGTCCCTTGTGTAATGTGCCTATTTTTATATCCCCATCCTGCCTCACCTGCCCACTAGGTGTCATCAGTGTGTCTCCTGCACACCTGCTCTTAAACTGCCATGCATTGCCCCTCTTCTCCTGTGCTCAGCTGCACTTCATTGGCTCATCAGGCACCCTGTTTGCTGACTGTAAGCTAAAATTACCTCACTGACTGTGCCAGACTTTTAGTTTAGCCTTAAGATGTCTTATTATCTTCCCAGGTTGCTTTCCTGTTGCTGTCGCCTTGTTTACATGCCAATTCACTTGGCTTCTGTTTCCTTATTTACACCCTCTGTGGTCTGCATGCTTCCCTGACCACCAAGTAAAAGGGAAACCAAAAACTGTGAACAATTACGTCCAGTATAGAGGGAAATCACTTGATATCCTACAGTAACTGGCTTTATACAACAGAGACACATTTAAAGGGCAAAACAGACACCATTAGAGACAGAAAATGTCATCTCTGGTTCAAAACAATTGTGCCTGAGCTCAAAAGACTTCTTTCAACCAAGTCAAGCAGTTACAAGTTAACAGTTAGTTCCAATCTTTCATGTATCAAATTAAAACATGGTGAGGTTACATCTGTGCAATCTAAATGACATGTGACTGCCACCATGTTGGATAGTTAGTGTATATGCAAACTTGCAGTTTACTGAAAATACTGTATGTTTATGTTCTTTTTTCCAAATGTCTATTGCTTTAAACTGAGGCTTTTATGCTCCAGCTTTCTTTGGTGCTTCTTATTATATTCACCATAGTTTACAATAACAGTAATTTGGCCTGTGTTTGTGACGTTCCTGTCATGCCAAAGGCCACATTTTTGGAGAATTTCTAAACATCATTTAATTTGGGATGTGTTGTATAATTGGGGACACAATTGGCAAACCTCTTTGATTACAGTGCAGTTGCATACAGCATAGTGTAAAATGGCTTCTCCCTTAATTGGGGTTAGGTTTAGATGTGTATGTGTGTGTGGGTGTGGGTGTGCGCTGAGAAATTTCTCTGAGAACAAACAATATATGGGAAGGTGTAGGCAATTAACTTTATCCCTTATATTTACAAAGATCAAAAAAGTCCTGACCTAATTTAGACTTTTTTACTGTTTAAGCTTCCTTACCCACCATGGGATCAAACGCATCCAGACGCATCCCGCCTCTGTTCACTGTCTCTTTTATTTGTAAATCAAGCAGAGAATGTCATCATGAAAAAGTATTAGATATGTTTGCAGTGTGTAAATATGTATAAATGCAACTGGAAAAGGTCTTTCTGCTGTGCTACACAGCAGAAGGCTTCATTGCACCCTGACTGTGTATACAACAGACACACACACACACACACACACACACACATATGCTCATGCATAAATGTCTAATACCCAAACAAACAACACAGACACACACACATAGAGACAGACAATAAACTGACCAACTGTCCTGCTGTCTATTTAGTGATGTTGGGTTTAGTCCACTGTAAAAGAGACAATGGCTCAGGCCGGTCTGCAGGACAAAAGGCAACAGAAGTCAGAGGGAGGTGGGCAGTCAGAGGGATGTGTACTGCTAATAATGGGGAGGAGGGTGCTGGCTTTCACCCTCATGGACCAGGGCCATGGAAACAGATGTGAAGGAGGGAGAGGGCTGGGACTGCGGTGGTGGTAATGTGTGCATGCAGAGAGCTGGGACTGAGAGTGATTTGGTGGCATTGAAAAGCACAGAAGATAAGAATTAGAAGGCAATAGGACTGAAAATAGATGATAGTCAAGCAGAGATATGGAAAGGTAATGCGGTGCAGAGGAGGGGAAATGATAGTCACAGCTGCTGAGCAGACAAAAAAGGAGAGAAGTAGGAAATGCTACTGTAAAGTTTGCGAGAAAGGCAGAGAATCAGCTAATATATTGGCGCTGTAGAAACATAGCGGGGGTTTAAACAGAGGAGCAGAGGGAAAACTGGGCTAACTGAGAAAAAAGAGGAAGCAAAGAGGAGCAGAGCCCGTGAATGTCAAAGGGATCTTTGTTTCTCATCGCACTTTGTTATGACGCCAGAGTCTAAACCGCTCACTCTAAATGGCAACCCAGGCTATCCACTAAACACACACACACACACACACACACACACACACACACACACACACACACACACAAACACAAACACACACACACACAAACATGACTGGCCTATGGCGAAACTAACAGCGATCAGAACAGCCGTCAGCTGTGTGTGTGTGAGTGTGTGTGTGTGTGTGAGTCTGTGTGAGTCTGTGTGAGTCTGTGTGTGTGAGTGTGTGTGCGTGTGAGGTCAGTCTTCCCCTCAGGCTGTTATAACTCTTCACTCTGACATCACTGAGCCTGCACCATCTGTCAGATGATCAATAATCAATAATCAGTGTTCAGTGTCAGAGGAGCTGCTTACATAATCCTGTGCAGTCATGTGACCTCTGACCTGCTGAACAGTGCACACACACACACAGGGTTGGGGTTATCAGCTGTTTGGATTCGACGGAACGTTGTTAGCTAACGTGTTAGCAACAAGCTAACAGCAGCATCAGCGTGTCAAACTGTTTGATCTGTTTCTATGGAAACAACCTGAACTTCAGCTTCTGTTTCAGCTTCATCAGGTCACATTTACTGATTTATTTCTGACTCAAATAACCAAAATTATCTGTCTATGAAACGTTTATGTGACAAACTTTGATAAACATCTCATTCATGCAGCTCTGAGGGCGACTGATCAATGAGTCGATCAATAGAAAACAATCGGTTTGTTAAAGAAAAGCAGCTTCTTCACTGAATTTCTTCTGTTTGTCTGTTATTCAAAATTCCGTCACTTCAGGCTCTAAGAAAACATTTTCATTTTTTACAAACCAGACTAATAATCACTATTGATTTTATTAAAAAAGTGATCAGAAACTAGTTTTTAAAAAAATCATCGACACAAACTGAAAGTGCAGCTGAAACCTGAAGGCGTCTGAGAGGAAGTTTGAGTCTGTTAGAGTTAAAGCAGAAGTGGTAAGTGTGTGTGTGTGTGTGTGTGCGCGTGTGTTTTTGTTTCTCTGCTGTCACACTCTGTTTCTATTCCTGGTCGGACAGCAAATTGAGCAGCAACACGAGAAGCTTCAAAAAGCTCCTCACCGGAAGCAGAACCACAACCACACACACACACACACACACACACACACACACACACACACACTGTCACAAACACACAACCTAATTTGGCTGTGAGAGGGTTTCAGGAAGCTTCCAGGCATCAGCCGGCCTCTGATTGGTCGGTCAGAGAGAGGAACAGAAACGTCTCGTCGTCTCTGATCAGGTTCGTCTTCGTTGTCACACTGAAGCAAACAAATCCACCACAGACCGCCTGCCGCCCCCCCGTCAGGGCTCCGTCGCCCTCTGGACCCCCTTCACCTGACGGAGGTTCTGACAGACGGTTCTACCAGGACTTTCTGAAGAAGACAGTGTTCCACTCGATGTTCTGTGGTGGATGGAGGTTCTGTCGGGACGTTCTGCGCTGCGTGTGATGCTGCAGTGAAACCGGAGCTCTCTGTGTAACTGCAGCTCAGACTGTAACTCGACTCCAGCAGAATGACGCTGGAGAAAGTCGAGGAGGAACTTTCAGTTTCCGTCAGAACCGAAGCAACGACAGAACCTTAGAGAACTCAACGTAATCCACAAAGTTCTCACATGTGCCGCGACGCACCTGAGAGATGAGACATCTGTCTAATTATTGAGAAGTTGCTGACACACGATGTCCATCATCGGTGCTCAGACAGTCTTCAGTCAGTACGGAGAACCAGTTTAAGAACCAGTTTAAGAACCAGTTTAAGAACCAGTTTAAGAACCAGTTTGAGAACCAGTTTGAGATGAAAACATCTGGATGAAACCAGTTCAGTCGTCCTCAGCTGAACTCACTCATGTCAAGTTCTGATTAATTAAAAAGTTGCACCATTCTTCTGAATCTGTTCCACCTCCGTTTATTTATTCATCAATGATTCAATCGATCAGTGTTAACGAGATTAACGAGGTTAACCAGGTTAACGAGTAGTGATGACATCACAGACAGTGGGTGGTACCTTTTGTTGCCATGGTGATTCTGAAGGTCTAAATGAGGTGACAACAGTCACATTTCTGTCTGTGCAGATCTTCACTAATGAATCTGTAGTCAGCTGTCAGATTGACAGCTGTCAGTCACCTACAGGCCCCGCCCCCTCCGACTCACCTCTTTCTCACAGATGAACAGCTGATTGCCCCTCAGAACCACAAAGCGGTTCTTCCAGATCTCTCTGAAGATTCCTTTCCCACAGAACTTTCGGATCCAGCCGGCCTTATCTGGCTGAATGTGCTGCTGCGCCACGTCCTGCGGGCCCTGAACACAACACACAGGAAGCTGTCAGAGGAGCACAGGGCAGGTAAACGCCTCGTCAGCGCGGCGAGCTGTGATCTGAGCTTATTCTTCCTGTTTCTGCAGTCATCAGCAAAATTTATCATTTCATTAAAAAGAGATTTTAGTTTTTTCTTTTCACCAAAAGTCAAAAACAAGAATTTCACTTTCTTCTTCTTTTCTTTCATTTTGCCTGAATATTTCATTTCTGAACGAGGACAAAAGAAACACTGACGGTTGGAATTCTGTGTATTTTTTTGTCCATAACTTCTGAAAAACAAGATTACAGACAAAAAAAGATCATGTTTCAGTTTTGCTGAAAGTCTTTAAACTCTCTGGTGTCTTTTTATGTCCAGATGTTGTGATGATGTGAGAGGTCAGAATGTCGACAGTCAGCAGAGACGTGAAGCGTCAGCGTGGCGGCGAGCTGCTGTGTGTCGCTTTGAGCTGCAGGCTGAAGGTTCCTGCTGAGACGAAGACGTGTTTGCTGTTGTGATCTGAATAAAAGGCTGCAGCTCCTCATTCACACTCAGACGTTTCCGTCTTTTGTCATTCAGATTCAGTCACATTCCTGCAGCCTCAGCGTCTCCAAACACACCACGACACCACGACACCAGAGACGATGTCACGTCACGACACGACGCGACGTCAGAGCCACAAACCTGAAACCTGAAGGAGTTTCTCCAGCACACGAGCCTCTAAAAAGTGGACTGTTTTTTATTTATTTAGTAAAAAAAGTAGTTAAACTCAAATCAGTTTGTCAGCAGAAGTCGGCCCCTCCAGGAATTCACGATGTTGCCATCGCAACAACTAACGCAAATTCAACCAATCTCCGTGAATTCTGCGCGACCTTGCAATTTTGTCCAATCACTGCGACTTTTCCGCAATTTTGTCCCGCCTCCCGTGAGTTCCACCAATCATAGCAAACGTAATGCACGTACGTCACCGAATTCACTTCCTTGTTTAAGGTTTGAAGATGCAGACGTGTGACATTAATGTCTCTCACTTACCAACAAAACTCACTGCTAAAGACCAAAACATCTCCCTGATGTTCTTCACGAAAGCGGAAGTAAACTGTTTTGCACCCCATGAAATATCGTGATGAAAAGATGCAACTTTTTAGTAATTTTCACTGTTTCCCACAATTTCATCGCAACAAATACGCTTAAAACATCGCAATTTTTTAGAAAAGCTGCTGCAAATTCAGGCATTTTAGGCTGCAACAATCTTAAAAAACGCCTGTGAAATCCTGGAGGGACTGAGGAGAAACTTTGAGGACGTCCAAATATTTCAGACTTCTACAACGAAACGGTTCGATCAGAAAAACACGATAACTAACGTGAGTGACTGTGGATGAATAACTGAACCTGGACACTGAAACTACAGTTATGTTTTTTATTTTATATCATTTCTGATCTTTAGATTTAGCGATGAAGCCAACCTCTTTATTTATTTTATTTCCTGAAGATTCATATTTTATGTTTTTCCTTCTCTATAATTCTTCACTTTGTTTTTTTGCTGAGGTGTAAAAAATTCATTTACGTATCTTGAACTCTTCATGGACGAGCTGACACCTTCAACACCGACCGAGAAACTGACAAGTTACAAGTCAACAGCAGGAAGGAGAGCAGACACGATGTGTTCAGGGTCACATCAGAGCACAGAGCGTCCAGGACAATAACACATACACACATACACACACAAACACACACTAACACATAAACACATAAAAACAAACACATAAACACAAACAGCAAACACATAAACACATAAACACACATACATAAACACAAACACATAAACACAAACACATAAACACAAACACATAAACACAAACACACA
>JAQMCX010000043.1:23125771-23197585 GCA_029814765.1 Acanthurus leucopareius | reverse complement strand
GCCCTTGGCTGTGGCTGCACGATACAAAAGGGCTACAAGGCGCACACACACACACACACACACATACACACACACACACACACACCTTGCATAGATGACAGAGCATAATCACACCTCTCCCATTCTTCCTGTTCTCATCTCTCAGCTCATCATGTACCACTTTCAAGCACTCTAGCTATTGCAAATTCAGCTGCGCACGCACACACAGACACACACACACACACACTTACACACATAATCTACAGATAGTTCTCTTGGTGTGGTGAATATGCCGCTCATAGCCTTATCTATCTTATGCAACGCTGTGTAATAGTGTGACCATTATGAAGCAACCACAGTGACGGCTGCACTGGGTTAGTGGGAGCAAAACTGGCTGCAATCCCTAATGTCTCCATTGCTTTGGCTTGGCCTATTTTCACTCCTTTGTACTCCTTGCTGTCTCACAGTCCTTTAGCCTCTTCCTGTCATTAAAGACAGAAGCACTTACATGTATACTTCTTATTCCTAAAGTCAGAGGCACTTATCAGGAAAACGGTTTTTAGTTCTTTGCTTCCATTTAAATAAGAGGCACTTTATAAGCAGTGCCTCTGTAGACACTTGCTTATCAGCACTTATCTGCATAGGATTAAAGTGATGGGAGCTGTTGGGTCAAACTGTGTGAATGTTGCTATCATTAAGAGTACACACTTCTGCAATTCCATTCAAAGCCAGCAAGGATGTAAAAATGTTTTTAGACCAACTTTAGCTTAGACGCACACACAAACCTGCGCACACACACACACACACACACACACACAAGCACACACATAGACATACACATTCACATAAAAACTTCAGAAGCAATAAGAGGAGAGTTCGTAACACTTCCTGACCTGCTACCTCACTGCATGCTCCCTACATCGGCTGTCAGATGTGGTTAATGAGAATCTCTCTGCTCCCATAGAATGGTGTTCCTATGGAGAACAGCCTGCTGGGATACACACACTCTTACATGTACGCACACACGGATGCTCACATAGGAGCCTGAGAGCCTTGTCATCACACAGAGAGAGACCTGCTGGCCTATTGTAGCCCCCCGTGGCACAGGGATCACCTCTTATCCCCCCGCAAACACACAGAGCACTGTGGGTAATGCAAAGCCACAAACTGACACACACACTCATGCATGTGCTCCTCGCACAATCCCGAGACTTTGTAAGCATCCTTTTTGCTTATTTCTCACATGTGCGTTCTCCTCAGCTCTCATTTTAATCACAGTTCTGCCCCCCAACCCCCTCCTCTCTCCATCTACCCCCTGTCTCTTTCATTTTCTCCCTCTCTCTTAATCCCTCCCTAACATCCATCTTGCTAATGCCCCCATCATCCGAACACCGGGACCCCTCTTCTCTCTGCCACCAACCCCCGTGCCTTCGGAGACGACTTCTCCACGGCTTCTGCTCTCCCATTCAGCCTGGCTTGTCCCCATGTATTCATAGAGATCTCTGATGGAGTGGGGAGTCTTTGTGAGCGGGTCAGCCTCCAATAACCCCCCTCTGACCCCACTGTCTACTCACACACTCATGCATTCACGCACACACACACACACACTGAGTCTCCCTCACTTGCCATATGGCATGGCCAATGAAGGGCCAACAAAAGAGAGCTAAAGAGGTGTCAGCGAGGTTTGAATGTGTATGTATGCGCCGCATCAAAAGAAGGCTAAGCAGCCAGCCGTGGGGCAAGGTCCAATAGATGAAATTGATTTCTGGGTTTTTTTGGACGCAGAGAGGGGCGGGAGGGGACTTTCCACCTTTTCTTCCACCGTCAGACTCATTGGCTCAATGAAGAGTAATGAGAGGAGGCCCTGACTGGAGCACAATGGGGGCACACTTGATGGAGTGTTGAGCAATGCAGATCTATCTTCATCACCGGTGCGGGTTTGTTGTTATGACAACAATATCATCACTGTCGTCATAGTGTCATCATCATCATTACAATTTTCAGCATCAGAGTGTCGTCATCAACGCCTTCTCCTGTCCTCTGTTTTTTTTTACAGTTTGATGTTACAGTGGCACCAATCAATCATTTTTCAAAGCAGATTTTTTTTTTTGCAGTTTTTTTGTTTGTTTATTTGTTTTTTAATCATAATTTAAGGTATTGTAACTCTGGACTAAATAAGCTGCTAGGATGTGGTAACTCTGCACCCCTAGAATTTGTTTATCCTAGATGTGATTGGCCAAGAAACACAAGCAGTGCGACAATCAAGCAAGTTTGAACACAACCTTGAGTCAGTCAAACACATGAGAAGGATAAAACAACTACAGATTCTAATCATTGAAAAAATGTTCCATTTATTGTAGCTTTATATCCTGTTTTGCCTCTAATAGGGTGGTTTAGAAAATTATGCCAAACTGCAAGTTGTCTTTCTTTTTTTAACATCAAAACAGTGGTTTTTTTTGGCCCCTTCTGACTTATTTAGAAGCCAAAAGTGTTGTCAGGAGTCATCTAATTCTTTGTTGAGTAAGACTGACAGAAATGATGGCAAAAATGTAATAAAATGAGACCCAAGGTGTGATAAACAAGAACAACCCTTCAGAGCAGGGTTTACTAAAGTGGGTTGCTTAAGGACAGAGAAGAGGTGCAATGGGATTTTAGTTATTTTCTCACTATACATGTTTACAAGTGTCCCATCATATATACTTATCCACATTTTCATATTATATTTTTTCAAACAAGTCATGAATAAATAAAAATCCAACAACATTTCAAAAACTGAAAAGGGTATTCAGCTGATTTTGCAGTACAGTCCTAAATCACTGTCAGACTGCCAGTGTTGCCAGTATTAAAATTGATGCAGCAGAACCAGAGATATTATCTTTTTTCGTATTCCATGCATTCATCAGCTGTTAGGTCAAAGATTCAGAGGGTTATGCAAGGAACTACTAATGTAGTCTTCAGCTGCCAACGTCAAGCAGAGATGAGAAGCAGCCTACAGAGAGAGAGGTAAAAACCCAGAGTTTTTTTTTGTTTATTTAATTTTAAACTTGTAGTCATCAACCTCAACACACACCAGCTCAAGTGATATCACCTGAGGAAATTAAATGGACTTCTCACAGCGCCCCACTGGGCCACTAAAGGCTTTATACAACCTTTTTTTTGTGTGCACCAGTACCATCCAAAGCCCATAACCAGACATGACATGTGTAAAATGAATGTGCATCAGTGTGACAGCTCGCAGTTGTTTGTTGTCATGGCAATACAACATGTTTTTGGCACCCAAGTTTTTCAGGTGCACAATGGTCAGAGAGTGCAGTGGTGGGAAGATTTGTCAGTGTAAAAAAAAAACCTCAAATAATTGTGGATATACTTCAACCCCCAACAATCCAAACCAACAAAGAGAAGCAAATTTAAACTACAGTGTGAAAATCACCTGGACTTTAGCTTTTCATCATTTGGGGAGCCTAGTTACCCATCATTTAAATGTGTCATCCAGAAGAAATTGCCAAATAATTTCTAGAAACAGTTAGAAAACAAAACATCCTTCCTGGGCCAAAATTACAGTTTTTATCCCTAAAAGTCTAAAATATAAGCTGAATTTATTTTTGAGCAGAACAAAAGAAATACATTTGACCAACTAGCAAACTTATTTTTTATCCATTGTTCAGTTTAAGTTCAATATTTATCTGTAATTCAGCACAGGAACACTACCTAAAACTGCTGCAAAGGGGTGCCACGAAAAAGAAAAATAAGTACAAAGAGGTGCTGTGGTTTAAAAAAGTTTGGGAACCGCGACTTCAAGTCACATCTTTTCTTTGTTCTCTGGAGGAAAGGAGTCAGTGTTTGTGTTTTGTTGTTAGGATAAGCCGAGGAAAAAAAACCTGCCTGCATCCTACCTACAGGAAAGTGAAGTGTGTATGTGTGTTTGTGTCCTCACATATCTGTGTGTCCACAGCGGGGTGAGCCTCATGCCCTATTTCAGTCATGCCTGATATGATCAGACGTCAGATCGTGAGCTCCTCGTCTCTCTCTGGCCCTTGGCGTTTCTGCTCGGAGGTGAGAAAAGGTCTAAATGCTGACATAGTGCAACATTGCCTTTGATACTCTGGCACCACAAAGATACAGATCCACGGGAAACAAGCTTCAAAAAATCCAGCAGCTGAAATCCAAACATTGGGTGATATTACATTAAATGAGAGTGAGGATGCACGAAAGAATGGAGGAAGGTCAAGTGCACTTTGAGGGCCTTTATCTATGGAAATGTTACAAGAAGATACATAAATATATAAAGAGGATGCTTTTGTGTCATTATTTTGCAATGACAAAGAACACATGCAGGCTGTTTTACAAGGTCAAGAGCACTTCAGTTTTGAGAAATTCCAAAAAAAAATTGTTATTTTAATCAAAATATTTTTTCATTACCTGTAGATAAATATTGAAGTACTTTTTTTGCTATCTTTCTCATCTTATGCTTGTGAATTTCAGCCCTAATAACTGCATACATTTGCCATATCAATGCAAATTTCATTCACACTTTTCCCAACAACAGAAGGCTGCAGATCCACACAGCAGCTAAAAAAATCCTGATGTGTCTCTTCATCTACACATTTAGGCAAGGAGGGATAATTAGCCGCAGTATGTACATTTACTAACATATGTATCACTTTGATCAATGCCATGTAACAACTTTAATTACAAAATGTCAATTTAAATAAACTGAGATTTAAAGCAATTACCACCTGGTCACGGTCGCACCCTCAGCAGTTGGTTGTTAGCAGTCAAGTCCAGAAAGAAACACTTAACTGATGCATTTAAATACACAGAAGCCATGAATACAATCATGAAGTTATTAGCACATGAGGAAGGTCACAAATCAAGTTACAACTCTGGACAAAATGTGCTGTAATTTAATTAATATAGTCTTTATATGTGTATTTTCATAGTTACTCATTAGTTTAGCTGGTGATAAGGCAAGTGCAGGATTCCAAACGGTGTAGAGACAGTAGTGAAAGGAAAATGTTAGCTTTTTCAAGCAAAAAACCTCACTAGGGGAAGAAGACGAAGAAGGAAATAGAAGGATGTAGTGGATATCGTATTATTGGAGAGGAATGGCAAACTTCAGATCAGCTTCATCCCCCTGCAGGGATTTCTCTTCTCATTTTGTATGCTTTTCCCACACATTATACTATTTAACTCAAAACATTTTATGTGATTTTTGAACAGTCTGTTATTAATAAGCAGTTTAACTCTGACACACTTTGCTTAATTTCAGAGCACTCAGGTGAAAACAATAGGAGTGAAAAAAAACAGTGCTTGCAGTAGTGGAACATTTGTTGGTTAAACAAAAAACACAACTCTTGTTTGAATATTTCTCCTGTTTCATGTTATGTCTCCTCGCTAACTCCCTTCAACCCCTTTACTTAATTGAAACAATCATCTTTCACAGAGAAATCCAATTTCACTTTTATGTACATGTTACATCTTTCAGGCCCTCTGGATAATTGTTAGCACTTGGTATTGAAAAAGAGAAGCTGACTGTTTAGCATTCTGTCACAGCGGCTGTGCCTTGTTCACGCACAGTTTAAAGATAGAGGTCCACACATATATGTGTACATGCACATAAGCACACACAAACCCACAAATCACAGGTCTCATTTAGTTCCCTTTCTGTGTTTTAATTAGAGCTGAAGCAGGCTAATCACCTCCTTAGTAGACAGCATCACTAATGAGACAGAGAGGGAGGAGCTGAGAGGGAGGGAGGGAGGGAGGAGAGAGATACACATAATTGAGAGGAGCGAAAAAGAAGGATAGTGGAGGAGAAAGTGGCAGGGAATAAAGAAATGAGACATGAGAGGTTGTTAGGAGTAAGTAGATTAGATGGAAGGAAGCAGGGAAGGGAGGGAGACAGGGATGGATATGTGATACAAAGAGAAAGGAGTGATCAAAAATAAAGAGAGAGAGAGAGAGAGAGAGAGAGAGAGAGAGAGGGAGAGGGAGAGGTGGGTGGATGAAATAAATAGGGACCATGGAGAAAATGAAGCTTGAGTTGACAACAAACGGATCGACTCAAAGAGAGAGACGGGTCTTGGGAGACACACAGAGAGGGAGAGGGAGATGGACTCAGAGGCAGCAAACACAAAACAAGAAAAGCAAAGGAAACTTAGAGAGAGTGGTGGGATAGTGAGAGAGAAGCCTGAGAGAATTAATGAGTCCCTTACCTCCCACAAAGCCAGCCATGTCTGGGCCCTATCTCCCCCTCACCCCCTCGCCTTCCTCTCCCCCTCCCTTCCTTCCCTTTCTCTCTCTCTCTGTGGCTGCTCCTTTCATGCTGTCACCCTGTGAGTGTCTGAATAGCCTTTTATTATTCAGCAGTCTGGGCAGGTCGCAGGGTCATCGCACGGCCCACCACCCTGCCACCAGCAAACATCCAAACATACACACATACACACACGCGCACACCCAAACGTGACCCACACACACATCCTCACACACACACACACACACACACACACAAAATAAAAAATGAAAGAAGCTATTTGTTTCTGCAAACACACACACAACACTGAAAAATGGCGGCCAGTCAGCCCTCAAAGGTACACTAACTTTAGGCATCACAACGTGTGACAGTCCCTGATGCATTCATTATAACGCTTGTCCACCCCTTGTTAGCCTGCTCTATCTGTCCAATGCATCTGTAGCACTGGGAGCTAGTATCCTGGCATTTTCCGAGTGTGTGCTCATGTGGCTGCGCATGTGTGAAGGTATATGTCTGTTTGTGTGTGACAGGAGGAAAACAGAGATAACAGTAGCCTGGTGGTATCAACTCCATCTTATCTCCTACACACCCAGAAGCAGGTATACAAGCTAATTGGAAAGTGCCAGACACACAGTAGACTGGTGAAACACACGCTTACCTTAGCGAGGCAGGCAGACAAGGAATTGGCAGCTAGAGAGAGAACAAGAGAAACAGGGTAGGAAACAATTGATGGGAGAGACCAAAAAGATACAGTGAAAATGAGACAAAAGGAAGAAGAAGTGGAGGGAGGAGTGACAGAACAGGAGTAAGAGACAGAGATGGAGATTAGAGATGGAGGAAAATTGTAGGAAACGACAGCAGAGCTCATAGATACAACATCAACAAGACAAACGGTAACTAAGGCACAGTTCACTTCTGAAATACCACAGGTATTGTGCCTATTCTGTCTGCAACTGTAGTGTCAGCACTGAGCACAGGGGAAATAGGAAAACAAATAGCATCTCTTGCGTTAGTCTACAGTATCCGGCTCCTTCCACTCCACTTGGTAATGAGTCACCCCGTCAAATCCTCAAATGTCGCGCCCGATGCGTTTACAATGTGACGTCTCGTCCCGTATACCTTCCCTGTGATGTGCTTGCAATTGACGTCGCAGTCTGTCCAAAACAAAAAAGCTCGTGTCACACACTGGGACAGTCATGGCCTACACACACATCAGGAGTGACCACACACAATTACCTACTGTGCCTCCTTTGGCCTATTTGGCTAAAGTGTCCCTGTAGACCAAGTTTATATAATGTTGTTATTATTCAAGGGAAATTTCAGTTAAAACCTGGCATAGATTTCAGTTGTGTTGACTTAGTTTCCTCCACCTCTGCTGTAGAAATGTAGAAACAAAGACTCACACAAACAATGTATGTGTAGACAGGCTGTGTGAGCCTCCTACAAATAATCAAATGCATTTCAAACACTTGTCTCTAAGTCTGAGTGAAAGTAAACACAGGAAGTAGCCCCCCCTGGAGCAGCAGTGTTGGCTAACTGCATATCTACTTCTGGAGTAACTGACTGGCTTTTTCTGTCAGCTAATGTTACTGTTTTTGCCTCTGATTTTGTTTTGATTTTTACAGAAGTTTTTTTTTGTTTGTCGGTTGTTTTTTTCACTCTGCTCTTTTTATGTCCATTACTGGAAGATGCTTCTTTTTTCACAGCCATGTCCTGTAATTCCATGTGGGATGAGTCAGATGTTAGGCATGACGCATAAATACAGTGCAAATTACCTAGCTAGCTAACTAACCACTGTAATGCTTGATCATAGTGGGTTTACAAAAATACATAACCAGTTGCAGGCGTTAAGTGCTGAGGGTTGAGGGGATCAGTGTTCAACAATCCATGAAGTTTGTCATCATTCTGAAACATGTTGGTGCATAGAAACAAAGCAAAAAGAAAATTAGGCACTCTGGTCCAAGTTTAAAAAAGCATTAAGAAAAACAAAAAAACTATAAAACAGAGGCACACAATATATGTTTAATAGTAAATGGTTAATGAATATTATAAATGACAATAAATATGAGTAACTGTGAAGCCAGGTAAACAGTTGACCAAGAGGCTATGATCACACATGCACATTAATGACAGTATTAAGCATCGTTGCTCGTTGAGGTGTAGCAATTAAAAACTTCAAAGTACAGCAGTTCAGAAACTAATTTGTTGATGTGGTGAAGTGGTGTAATGCATAGTTTATTAGTCTCATAGCTTCTGGAAAGGAGCCTGGTAGTTCAAGCCTTCCTGCTGTGCAACCTCTGCCTGAGGGAAGTTAGGCTAACAGTCCATTTTCAGAGTGGGAGGAGTCCTTCATAATACAGGAATCCTTATTCCTGCAGCTGCTGATGTAAATGTCACTGAGAGTTGGTAAGCTGCCGTCAATGATCTTCTGCGCAAACCTGACGGCTGCAGCATCTTTCTGTCTGCAGCAGAGCAGTTGCTGCACCACACAGTGAAGACAGAGGTGAGGACACTCTCACACACCTGTAGAAAACAGTGAGGACTGAGAAGCTAAGGCCAGTGTGCTTCAGTGTCCTCAGGAGGTAGAGGCATTGGTGGGCCTGCTTGACTTAGCTGGCTTTTTTGTTGCTCCAAGTGAGGATGATATCAATTTTTTACTCATAGGCACCTTAAACTGAAGACCACCCTAACAGCATACTGAGGGCGAGGGGGAGGGGGGCATTGCAGGCCCTCCTAAAGTCCACACACATCTCCTTTGTCCTCTTCATGGTGATGCAGAGGTTAGGTTTGCTCTGCACCAAGCCTCCAGTTGTTCTTCATCTTGCTTGTACTCTGACTCATTGTTTTGTGAGTGATGACTCCCAGCGGTGCTGTATGATCTGCAAACTTCGCAATGTGATGGTTCAGATACTTCACTGAGCAGTTATAGGTTAACAGGGTGTACAGCTGAAGGCTCAGGATGCATCCACAGGGGAAACCAGTGTTAAGGATGATGGATTGAAAAAGAGATGTTGTGGGTTCTAACAGACTGCAGCCTATATTTGTCCAAAAAAAAAAACCAGTACCTATTTTTTAAGGAGGAACTCAGCCCAAGTAATGACAGTTTGTTGACCAGAGATTGTTGGAAGATGGTATTGAAGATGGAACAGAGGTCCCAGAGGAGCAGTTGGATGTAGCAGTCCCTGCTCTCCGAGTAAGTAAACGCCAAGTGAGTCTAAGTTATGACAGCATCCATCCAAAGGAGGGATCCTTTTTGTGTGTGTCCTGATTAGGATGCACTGTGACGTGAATGGGGTCCCCTTTTGTGGATACCCAGTGGTTTGAAAAACTTCATGCCTATCTGGGTAAAGGCTTCCAGGCGATAGTTATTCAGGCATGACACTGGAGAGCACTCTCAGGCGGAGGTAATGGTTGCAGTCTTAAGGCATGTTGGTACAGTCACAGGAAATTGAGGTATTAAAGAAATCCGTCTGGATGCTGTTGGGAGCAGTCCCTGAGGACCTGGCCTGAGATGCTGTCCAGGCCTGCAGCTCTGGCAGGGGCTCACTTCCTGCGGAGACCCCCTCCCCTCTGCTGTGGTCACACTGAAGGGGTAGCTTGCCTGACGGTGGGGTATGCCTGATGCTCTGAGAGACATTTAAACCTTTGAAAGGTGTGTAAAAGGCAATGAGGGCATCAAGATGAAATGTGTCTTTGGGGGATTCTGTGTCTTTTGTGCTGTAGTCTGTGATGTGCTTGATCTCTTTTTACATGCTCTGGGAATAATTGGTTTAGAAGTGACCCTGCATTTTGAGAGCATAGATGGTTTTGGCCCTTTTAATGCCCTCTGTCAAGTTTCTCCTTGCTGCTCTGAGTGCTGATGCTTCACCAGACCTGAACACAAAGTCCCAGGCTTTGATTGGCGTTAGAACTTTAGGAGATATAAATAACAGTGATATGACAGCGATGAACACTGCTGTGAACTCCCATGGCAAATAATGTGGTCGGCATTTGATTGTTTAGTGTTCTATTGCCTCAGAGCAACAGCAGCTAACAAAGGAGCAGGTTTGCTTAGAAAAGGAGCAGTCCATCAACCATAAAAGTGGAGTCCAGCATGTTGCCGTTTAGCCAGGTTTCCATCAGGAGAGACACACGACAGTTCCTCATCTCTTGGAAGAAGCTTAGTCTTAGTTGGATCAATCGCACTTTGTTGTCCAGATAGCGAAAGTTGGCCAGGATGATGAAATTGCTGGTCTGTATGTGTTAGCTTTTGGCTTATCTAACAGGTCAGCAGGATAACCACTATTCTGCAAGCTTCTTGCTCTTACCTCTGAGCCACCGTACTCTGCTAGCCAGTCTGCTGTCCTCAGGAGCTGCGGTCTGAATAGTGCTGCTCTTAGCATAGGTCAAAGTATGGAGAACATCAACTGTGATTAGTGTTTGGGAGTTTGGATGAACAGTGCCTTGATGCTTACTTACTTTTATTGAACGAGACAGAATAATTTAATGCAAACTTGTCGGTGGGAGCTGGAGAGGCCGCTCCACTGCTGTGCTCTGCCAGCATTAGAAGGATGACGCATTGTCATCCCTAACAGAAAATGTGTTTTTACGTGTTTCAATCCCTTTTTTCGGATAATCGACCATTGATGTAAAGAGTTTCTTTTCATGACATTGTAACTGCAGAAGATCTCCCTCACACATGTAAATAAACCAGCTGTGTGGTTGATAAATCACACCCCCTCCCCTCAGAATGTCTATCACGTCTCTGCCGCACATTATTCCACTGAACAATGTTTTTGCAGAGCGGCATTTTCATTTGTCTGTCTCTCAATCATATGAGTCATTCTGTTGCATCTCCTCAGAATAAATCATCAGACCCTGAGCCGGCACAAGGCTAGAAGCAGGTGAGAAGTTGTGATAATGGTTATTGATTAGCGTACTAGCACACTGTGTCCTGTCTTGTTGTTATTACGGATGAAAGCAGCCGTCTCTCTGAGGCTGCTCTGAAGAGTTATGTGTGGGAGAACGATGTTAAATGTGAGGTAGCTGTTGCCGTATATGTAATCAAGCATGAATAAAAGCTGGTGTTAGAATGATGTGGGAAGTAATTTGGCTAATTATGATAGATGTTTGTTAAGTGGGTGTCCAAAAAGAATAGAAAATGCAGAGGCCACAATAATAAACAGAAGTGCTTCTCTCTATTTCTCTATTTATTTCCTTTTTTTCCCCCCATGATTCATATTTGGAAGTGTGATTGAGTGTAACCTTACTTTGTCTTACCATGTGCCTGTTTTGTGCCTGCACTCTCTGAGATCTCTCCCTCCTCTCCTCTCCTCTCCTCTCCTCTCCTGCCTTTGATGAGGCCCATGGGAGCGAGGGATTGCACTTCAGCAACATGTTTTTTTTTTCCTCCTTGTATCAGAGTTTGTCGGAACTAAAACCATGAGACAGCCTCCTCGCCATTTGCAGTTTGTTTGGCACAAGAAAAAGGTCTGATGTGAATTAATTGCTTGTTAACTGAGAGAAGCCAATAATAACAGCCTAGGAGTGATCAGACTTGACAAGACTCATAAGACGATTAGCGACGGTGATGAACGTTTCATTTCTGACTATTCATGTGCTGCAGCAAATTTTTAAAGACGGAACACATTAGCATTTTTTTCAGTTAGTGAGCAAATTAATGCTTACCACGCAGTTCGTTGAGTTTTCTGCTCCACCCCTTATCATTAAGCATATAAAATTACATATTTCTGACATTTATTTGATCCCCCACCTTTTTTTTTCTCGTCTTAAAACCATTATGGGATTGAACAGATTGAAAATAATTGCTGTCAAGGTTAATAAACATGGATGATCTAACGACTAAGTTTGTAAATGACATATTTTGAAGGAAAATCTTTTAGCAAAGTCCTTCATAAAGCTGTGTGGGTGATTGACAGTAATCAGACATTAATGCAATCCTGGCACTGATATGAATACACTCAGGTGAGGCGATGAAATAGATATAACCAAATCAAACGCAATGGGATTCACTTTAATTGTCAAGAGAATGAGGAGTAAAATTGCCTAAAATTGGATGCACTTCATGAAATGTCGTTTCTCCATCCATCTTCGGTTCCATCCTTCCATCATCCCTCCTTCAATTTTGTCATATTTTGACCATTTTCCATTTCTAGTCTGTCTTTCCAGTCATCCGTTGAGAGTGTCCCTCCCCTCTCTCTTTCCCTCTGCAACTCGCTGCCTGCTGAGCTGATTGAACATTTGCTGTTTCGCTGTTTGGATTCTGTCCCAAATCCCCTGCATAAACTTGAAACACCGTGTTAAGCATTCCTCAATAGAGTCCAACAGCTTGTGAAATATTTGGCCAATTTGTTCATGTTTGTAACAACGCTGCATCCCGGCAAAGAAATGATTGTCTAAATCCACTCTATCTCCCTACTTTCTATAACCTTTCCCAAGGTCTCTCTCTCTCTCTCTCTTTTTTTTTCTTCCCCCGTACCACATCAACAGGAGCTCAGGTGCAGCTAGGCCAGTGTAGAACTAAAAGATAGCCCAAACCCTGCATGCACACTCACAAACACACAAGGAATAAGAGCCACACCTGAGCACACAAACACATATTCAAGCATCCCGGCTCTCTCAAGGTTGTCACAAATCAATCCTGAGTTATGTTTTCATTAAGCAAAGGTGAGAAGTGGAGTCTGTGAAAAAGAGTGGAAGGAGGTTTTAATCATGAACATCTGAGGGGTTCCAGGGTACAAGTCACCATGTTTTCTTTTCGTCTTTGCTCCACTCCTACACCTCTTCCTCCCACACGTCCTGTCATTTCTCTTCCCTCTGAGCTTTCAATCCTTTCTTTGTTTCTAATTCCATGCTCTCCTTAACCCCCCTCCTCCCCCTCTACCTTTGAGCTCCACCCATCCCTTCAGTCGCTGCTTTCTCCACTCTCTGACCCTTTCTCTCTCCTCCCTTTCTTTCCTCCGCATTTTCTTCCCTTCATCCAGGCTTTTATCAAGCCCCAACATATTTCAACTTTTGCCTCCACCTTTCCACGCTCTCGTCACTTCATCATCCCTCTCCCACCTCTTTCCCTTACTCCTTCAACCCTTTCCACTCCTCTTTATCATGGCCCCCCATCCATCCCTCCATTCCAAAGCTGCCAGCTCTCAGAACCTCAGGAATCGTAAATCTGGTGTAACCCCAGGAAGTGGGTCACCGAGGGACACTTAAACATGTAACACTCTAGTGAGGGCCTAACCCCTGCCAGAAAATTGCCTCGTGCGTGCACACGTACTGAAACGCACGTATTCGAGCACACACACACAGACAGGTTTTATGGATGTCTGAGCTTTAAACAGAGCAGCCTAAGTACAGGTCTGTGTTATTTCAGCTCATGTTCTTACCTCTAATCAATCCAAGTTGTTAGGATTTGTGTTCAGGGGAAACAACGGGGGCTTTGTGTCACACAGACCAGGCTCTGCTGCAGCACTTTCCCTGTGATTGGTTTCCTCCTATACGAACCCACACCCATCAGAGTCTGGTGTGTGCCAGCAAGTCTCAGGAGCAAGTTATGTTGTGTTTGCAAGTGTGTGTGGATGTGATTGCCTGCATGTGTGTGTTCTCAAGGGATCTCTGGTTCGAGTTAGGCTGTGTGCTCTGCGGCTGATGTCACTATTTGTGCTACCTCTTTAACACACAGCTACTTACAAGCAAAACATTTCCTAATTCAAACATGATGGGGAACATTGCTAAAACTCTTTGATTTGTTTCAGTCTGCAGCAACACGCACATGACCTCGACCTCATTACAAGTTCTTAATCAAAGCCACGCCGCTGAGAAAAAAAAGCACAACTTTGTCCGTGCATCAATCAAAACTGATTTGCTTGCAGTGTTAAGTAGCGCTAAAGCAATGTCCTGATACTGTTCACACATATTCAGTGACATGTTCAAAAAGCAGCTGTCACTGGGTTTTTTAAAACTGATATCTCGGGGACCAAGGCCGCCTTTGTGTGAAAAAGCTTGGCCCGTCCTCATTACCAGCCTGACACACATGTTCTGTCAAAGGAATTGCACCAAATGGGACCAATTCAGGTTGGATGCGGCTTGTCTCAGAGAAAGTTCCTTTTCTAAAACACTAATCTCTGGACCACAAATTAGCTGTCAGTCATCAGCTGTAGACAGACATCGTACCAAGGGAGAGGCAGTCCCCAACAAATCAACAACATGTCAATCAAACACACAAACACATGCTCACAGCCATTGACACGAGAAGGTACACACTCTCAGACAGACGCGTGCACACACACAGACACACACATACACGCGCAGAGGGGCTCGTGGGTGCATCGTACATGTGGTAGCATTTCCTTTTTAAGACTAACAGACCCTAACTCTGCCTTGTCCATTAATTCAAGGTGACTCCTGCAAAGCTTTTTAAGAAGGAGATGAAGCTGAGGGCTCTCAAGTGCCCTCCCAATTAATATACATTTGCAGTTCATATTGCCTCACTGAATCACAATATAATTTCATAAAGGTTCACTTATCTAAGCAGACACACCATTTTTAGAGTCAAGGAAATGTTTCTTAGTATCCAACTGACACCAGTGTCTGCAGATATTAGACGGCGTCTTGATAGGTTGTGGAGTTTAATGACACTGAATCAACATTAAATGAAAAGTATATTTTCTGCTTCAGGCAAGAAAATCGAAACCATCACCAGTCAGGGGATGACAATGGGTGCATGACAGGTTTAGTGCTGGAGGTGAGCCAGTACTTAGTCTTTTCTGCCCTCTCCATATCAGATTCTCCAGGCGATTCATAATAACCCTAAATAAACTGTATTACCAGGGGAAACCAGGCGACACTAACCAGTTCTAGTTCTTGCCTGCCTGCTTTTCTCTGTTTGCAATTGAGATGCTTCATTTGTGAGGCTCGCGAAGGGGAGAATTCACAAAGAATCATTTGTAATTGCAATTTGATAGCATCAAGAACTATGCATCACTTGCAATCACTTTCTGTCCACACAAAGGTTCAAAGTCTTCCTGGCTAAATTAAGGTTTATTTATTGAGCCGAATTCACATCAAAAGGGACTTCATAAGAGAAGAGACTTATTGCAATGACACAAGCACAGCAAGGATGATCAATGCGAACGATCTTTGACAATTAGACCCCATCATGACATACCTTGTAAATGCAGTTTTGTTACCACCAACTCTTTTAAGAGGACATTAAACTCAACACCACTGTATTTGAACAAGGGGAGAGCTACCACTTAATTTTTTCCACTTTAAGCACTGGACAGGATGTAGAGATGGTGGCACATACTTTTGAGTGACTCAGAATGTTGTGACATTTATAAAAAGAGAGCATAATGTGAGAGGGATTCTTTGGTAAATATTTGTTTTTGTTTTCCTGCAGAGAGGTAGATGAGAAGATTGATATGCCTCCCATCATATGTAAAGCTACATAAAAGAGACAGTACGCTCAGCTTGGACTAAATGAAGTCAAAAACAGTTAGCCTGGCTCTGTACAATTTGAGCAAATTGTCTACAAGTACCGCTACTATTTTAATACTATTATAATGAGCCCTATGACAGTGAAGTGACTAATGCGCTAGGCTAACTTTCTACTGCATGTGGCTTCATGTTTATCAGACAGATTTGAGAGTGACATCAATCTTCTCATCTATCTCTTGGCAGGAAAACAAATAAGCTAGATACATGGTATCATTCCTGTAGAGGATCACCTTATGCACCTGCTTTTCTTTGCAATATAAAAACATATTCATCACGTTAATATCTGAGATCTGCGATTGGAGTGAAATCAGAGAAGAAATATGATTGAAAAAACAAGCAGTCAGAGGATCAAACAGGCATCAAACAAAGCCTGCTACCACACTTGCTTTGTGAATAGAGATTGTGTGCAATGTCAGTTTTCTCTGTCTTGCCCCCTTTTGATGCCATTGTAGCGAGGTCATTGTGTTAATTGATTAAGTACAAAGTTATCACAATCAATAGAAATGAATGTCATCGCAAATGCAAAACCTAAATTGCAAAAAATAAGAAAAGAAAAAGATCCTTTAAGGTTTGAATGGTAATCTTAAATGAATTTTAATTAACAAGTAAAGTTTCCACATTTGTAAGACTGAGTCTTACCTACATGAAGACAGAGACGCTCACAGAGAAAGAATGAAAGAAAGAAAGAGAGAGAGGTTTTTCAGTCCTAAGTGCTGCTTCAGTGCTGATTGCTTCTGAAGCCTTTGTGTTTCTCTTTGCCATGTCTTGGTGGGGCAAAGCACCTCGCTGTCACTGCCATTCAGTCAGAGTGTGTGTGCATGTGTGTGAGAATGTGTGTGTGTGTGTGTGTGTACATGAATTCAGCAAGGTATGATTCAGAGGAAGAAAATGAGGCCAAGGAAAGAATGACGGGATGATTAGGCATCCAAACTGCTCCTTCATGACAAGCAAACAAATGCACGAGTCACCATTCCAAAAACTACAATAGAGCGGAAAAAAATACAGAACAGTACTTCCTTGTTTGATGTTTTTTTTTTTTTTTTTTACACACAGGAAAAGGCCAGTTCTAATAGGGAAATTTAACCACCCAAACTCAAAGCAAAGCATTGGCAGCTCACAAACTTCCAGTCAGCATGGGCTTCAAAAGTAGAGAAGAACAGAATAGGACAGTAAATGCATTGGTCAACCATATAGTATTTCCATGGCAAACTTAAAATGACACTTTGTACTGGTCTTGCAGAGGAAAGGTATGAATATTTTATACACCTCTCCTACCACATAAGTCAGTAAAGTCTGTAAAGGAGGAAAAAAGGCAATAACAGCCTGTTCTTTTCATTGGGTGCTGGGCTGAGGGACCCACAGAGCAGTGCAGTAATGCGCTCACTTTAAAGGTGACCAGACACATTCTTTCTTTGCCCCATAGTTCTGCCTGGGCTATAAATTTGTCGCCCAACTGTTGACATCGCCTGCAATATGCTCTGCTCAGAGTGTGATCACAACATGCACTGTGAGCAAGAACAAGGCAGTGCACTCTTTCTTGTTGGCTCTCACAGACACACACGCATACACACACATACACACACGTACACACACACACACACACACAATGGTGATCAACGAGTCATAAAGTAATAAAGCTCTATGGACCCCCAGTGAAAGTGAGGAGGATAAAGAAGAAGAGACACGGATGAATAACAATCATTGCTTTCTTTGTGTGTGTGTGTGTGTGTGTGTGTGTGTAGGGGGTGGTATCAACTTCTCCCTCCAGCAGCAGTGAAAGCAAACTCCCAACCTCTCTGTGGTCCCACTCCTCCCCTCTGGAATGGATCCACCAAATCGCTGCTAATTGAATAAGTGACAATGAACGGACAGACGAAGCGACAGATGCTCGCGTGCCTTTACAACCATACCAGCAGCGTCAGCGCACACGTGCGTGCGTGCTCACACACACGCGCACACACACATTCCTCTTGACTCCAATCTAAACTGGAATCCAGAGGCGCATTTCTGTGGCCGCTCCACCTGCTGCGCCCATTGACTTGGAGGGAGGAGGGAGGGTTGAATATTGCGAAGATTACCATGAATGCTCGCGACAGACGTTTAATTCACACTATCACTTTATGGCTACAAGCCCCTGACACACAGAGGCAATAATGAAGAGATCTGCAACCCAGGCCCGAGAGCTGTTTGTTTGTTTGTGCTGATCGCATGCATTTGTGGAGACACTGATCTGGGCTTCAGAGCCGCCTATGGATCAATAAAATTATCTTCTGGGAACTGAAGGCTGGAGAAGTTCAACAAAAAAACATACTAACTCACAGAGACATGGCATCTTTGCACCTGCTGCAGAGGATGAATATTTTAGCTCAATTATAAGAGTTCTTAAGCACAAGAAAGGCCATGTTTGTTCGGCTCCTCTGGTTATGTAGCGTGCCTAAATCTATTAGGCCTCCATCTGCTTTTTACTTAGATTATGCCCCCTCTATACATTAATTGTTTTATTCTGCGCAGTGTTTAAGACCCGAGCTACCCCAGCCCCCCTCCTACTCTGCCTCTTTATTTAGCTCCCTTCTTCCATAAACTCCGGAGCTGACTTTGTTCTCCAAATGTGATTAGCTTCTCTGGGACGCAGGGAGTAATTGCATTACTGCATTGTGAACATTTGGGGCTATGGAAATGCTGGGCGCCCGTATCAAACCTGTTTAAATACCAAGCGCTCAGTGGTAAAAGATGTGCAAAAGAGGAGTGAATGCAAACATTTTGCAGACATGGCTCAGGCGAAGAATAGACGCTGGGAATAAAGGTTTTCCGCCAACTTAAGGCTCTGGGTTTAACATGGGAGCTTCTGGTTGATGTCCATGCACGTTCGGAATATTTAATAAGCCATTGTTTATAGGCAAATGCACAGAAAGCTTTAGAAGCCGTGCAGACGCTGTGCGTTCAAAGATCAGCCCACACTGAATAACCTGGTTTACACGGATAACATGAAGTCCTTGAATGCTTTTTTTTTTTTTTAAAAATCTTTTTTTTATTATATTACATTTCTCACGCAGACAGTCGGTAGCAGCTGGTGGTAAATTATTCATTTGTTTGGCAGCTTATTTATCTGGCAATTTCTTTAGGTAAATTATAGTTTATAAAATGATTCGCCATGTGATGACTAAATTATGAGTACAGTCAAGCGTCCAGCGAGGGTCAGCGGGTGTGAGTCTTGTCTGTTTTAGGAGTAGCTCCTGGTCTTTGAGTTCCTCTCCAGATGCCCACCAGCCCCGTTGCTTCTTCAATTTGCGAAATATTTTTGATTTGAATGTGTATGTGGGCTTTAGTGAAGTGTAGCTATCAGTAAAGTGTATTTTGTCTCACTTAGACACTTATGCACGTACCCACCAAACTCATGCACGCGCGTAAAAATGTGTGAATGGTTCTGGAAAAGCTGCTTGGTACTTTACAATCCCCCATGACAACTCATTTCCTCGCAGTTGTGTGGGGTTCGGTCACTCCGCTGGAGTCTTGTTTGGTCGGCTGTAATCGCCCGGTCCCGGTGCCAAACAAACCGCGCCAGATGGTCTACAGATTGCGCGGTCCCTGTTGTGCACATTCTTTATCTCTCTCTCTCTCTCTCTCTCTCTCTCTCTCTCTCTCTCTCTCTCTCTCTCTCTCTCTCTCTTTCCCTCCTTCTTCCTGCGTTTCTCTAATTTATCTGATTCTCTATCCTAGTATGTGCGTGCGCGGTTAAATGAATGTTTTTTTTTCCCCTCATGAACTGAGATGCCTGCCCGAACTGGTGAGTTTTGAATGCTGTGCTCGTTATCGGAAACCCATCCTGCGAGGGAGTTTGAAGTGATGTTGAACAGATCTGTGCACGGGAACAGAGCTGTTCCTCGGCGTGACCAACTCTTTAAAGGCATTCATTAGAGTCCGGCTGCCTTTCTGCGCGATTCGCCACACAGCTTACCCGGCTTATACTCTCACCCATAGACAGCCACAGATGAGGCGTTTGTGGAAAAATATATATCGGGAAGGGGGAGAAAGGGTTAGTCAGCTGCCACTTGAAAGAGCAGAAAAAAGATTAGATTCAGAATAAGCTCATGGCAAGCATACACATTTGTGCCAGGGCTTCCAATGCGTCAGTCATATAGAGGTGAGCGATGACAGCTGTTATGTTATATACTGAAAGCGTGCCCATGGAGGCTCTTAAGGTGGGGGTTAACACTTCTGATGATTTAGGTGACTCCATCTTTGTCTTGTCAAAAGAGAATTTAAACTCTTTGTGTTTCCATGCTGTCTGGGGAGAACAGACCCGAAGCGAGAAACTAGTAAACCTTCCTGTGGTTTTATTGCAGTGAAACACTGCGGGGGAAGCTTGAATGAATGTTTTCTTCTTGAATTTATTTTCTCCCCTGTCCACTGTAGGGAAATGATTGTAACTCTGAGAAAGTGGGGAGAGTGAACCCCACAGGGCGGGGTTGTTTACCCCCCCTCCAATACTGACACACACACACACACACACACACACACACACACACACACACACACACACACACTCCCCCCACTCCCCTCTTGCGCCTCCTCCTCTCCTCTCCTTTGGAGTTTTGAGTGGCCACCAGCCAGCTTTTCATTTAAGAAGCGTTTGTCTTTCCCGGGATGTGAAAAGGGGGCCGTAGCTGATATACAACTAGTTGGTTTGAGGCGGGTTATTTTGGGCAAGTCTGTGTGCAGAGGCACCTCAAACGGAGAGAGGGAGCGAAAGAGAGCGCACGGCGCACTAAGCCAGACGCAGGGAGGAGAGGGAGAAAGGCGCACAGATTTCAGTGGCATTTATCCGGTTCTCTCGCACACTGGACGCGCGCAACAGATCTCTCTGTGACAAGAAAGGACAGATAGAAACAAATTTTGATGCTTTTATGGAAATTAGAGCAACTTAAGCAAGCTTGCATTGAACACTCGAATGTTGTTGTTGTTTTTTTTTCCCTCCTTGCTCCGAAGAGAAAGCAATGCAGCTGCTGATTGAGGGAGAACAGCATTTAGTAAGTTAAAACTGGAACTGACCAGCACTGCATTTTGGAGCCATTTTTGGATCTGTTTTCTTTTTGCTTCCGCAAAAAACGCAAGCAGGAAAAATGAAAGGACTATTTCTGACAAGAATGTGGAAAGTTCTGGCTGTTTTGGCGATGGCAACGCATCACGTCACCAGTAAGACATTGAAATATCAGATTTATGAGGAGCAGAAGGTTGGCACGGTTATTGCCCGTTTGAAAGACGATGTGGCGGATGTTTTGGCTAAACTTCCAAGCACAGTGTCGCTCCGCTTCAGAGCGATGCAAAGAGGGAGCTCGTCTTTCCTCACGGTGCGCGAGCAGGACGGAGAAATCAGTATCAGGACAAAGATTGACCGCGAGAAACTCTGCGAAAAGAATCTCAACTGTTCGATTCAATTCGACGTGCTGACTCTCCCCACTGAGCACCTCCAGCTGTTTCACGTGGAGGTGGAAGTGCTGGACATCAACGACAACGCACCCCAGTTCGCCCGCGCCGTCATCCCCATTGAGATCTCCGAGAGTGCAGCCGTGGGAGCGCGCATTCCCCTGGACAGCGCTACAGACCCAGACGTAGGGGAGAACTCACTGTACACGTATGCCTTAGAGCCCAACAACTTCTTCAAGATTGACATCCAGTCCAGGACTGACGGGGCTAAATATGCAGAGCTGGTGGTGCTGAGGGAACTGGACCGGGAGATGCGCTCCGGTTTTGAACTTCAATACACGGCCTCTGATAGGGGCGTTCCCCCCCGAACGGGTTCGACCCTCCTCAAAATCAGTGTTGCTGACTCAAATGATAACAGTCCAGTTTTTGACAAGTCATCATATGTAATAAATCTCCCCGAAAATTCACCTGTTGGCACTCTGCTCATTGACTTAAACGCAACTGACGCGGATGACGGCACTAACGCAAAAATAGTCTACTCATTCAGCAGTCACGTGTCCCCCAAAATAATGGAGACATTCAAAATTAACCCCGACAGCGGTCACCTGACTCTTATCAGGCGCGTGGACTATGAGGTAGTCAACTCTTACGACATCGATGTCCAGGCGCAGGACATGGGTCCCAACTCCATGCCTGCACACTGCAAAATTCTGGTGAAAGTGGTCGACGTGAACGACAATAAACCTGACATAAGCATCAATCTCATGTCCTCTCAGGGGAATGGAGACGCAGCTTACATATCCGAGGCTTCTCCTTTGGACACGTTCGTAGCTTTGGTGAGGGTGGAGGACTTAGACTCTGCCTTGAATGGTGAGGTAGAGTGTAAACTTCATGGTCAAGGATATTTCAAACTGCAAAAGACTTACGAGAACAACTACATGATTCTGACCAACGTGACTTTGGACAGAGAGAAGAGGTCAGAGTTCAGTCTCACGGTGGTGGCCGAAGACCGGGGCACTCCCAGCCTCTCTACTGTCAAACATTTTACTGTGCATGTAACTGACGAAAATGACAACCCACCTCATTTTGAGAAAGGCCGATATGAGATCTCTATATCAGAGAACAATGCCCCTGGAGCATATCTGACCTCCATCTTGGCCACTGACCCTGATCTAGACAACAATGGACAGGTGAGCTACTCCATCTTGGAGAACTCCGTTCACGGGAGCCCCATTTCCACCTACGTCACCATTGACCCCTCTAATGGCGCCATCTATGCGCTGCGTACCTTTGATCGTGAGGATGTGAGCCGCATCTCCTTTGTTGTGCAAGCCATCGATGCGGGGAAACCACCACTGCTCAGCAACGCCACAGTTACTCTGAACATTCTGGATGAGAACGACAACCCTCCAGTCATAGTTGTCCCTCAGCTGTGGAACTTCACTGCTGATGTACCTGTATCTAAGTTCACAGAGGCAGGACACTTAGTGACAGTGGTCAGGGTGACAGACCGTGACACAGAAGTCAATGCTGAGCTCATTTGCTCCATCATAAGTGGAAATGAAGAGGGTTTCTTCTTTATCGACCCAAGAACCTGTGAAATCTATGCCAATAACAGCCTGGAGAACTTCCCCCATGAGCACGCTGAGCTGACAGTTATGGTTCGAGATAAGGGAAGGGTCAGCCTGAGCGCTAAAGCCGTGCTGAAAATCACCCTCTCTGAGAACATGGAGAATCATGTCCCGGTGATGGACCAGTGGGTGTCTGCCATCGATGCATCCCTGGTTATCATCATCTCCCTGGCACTCATATGTGCTTTCCTCCTTGTGATCATGGTGGTGTTTGCTGCTCGCCGCACGCGTGAGAAGAAGGACACAAGAAACTCCTACAACTGCAGGGTGGCAGAATCAACCCACCAGCACCACCCAAAGAAGCCCTCTCGACAGATCCACAAAGGTGATATCACCCTGGTTCCCACGGTAAACGGCACCCTGCCAATCAGAGCTCACCACCGCTCACCTTCAGCCACGCCCCCTATGGAGCGAGCCCAGATGGGGAGCAGGCAGAATCACCACAGCCGCCAATCACTAAACAGCCTAGTGACCATCTCGTCCAATCATATTCCAGAGAGCTTCGCCCTGGAACTGGCACATGCAACTCCACCAGTGGAGGTGAGCACACACACGCACACGCAGAGGCACACACTCACTCACACGCACACGCACACACACACACACACACTCACTCTCACACACACACACACACACACACACACACACACACACACCAAGTAACTAATTATTCACAGAAACCTCACATGTGGTCCCTCAACCCCCTTCCAAATTTCCTCTCTCTCCCTCACACACACACACACACACATACACGCACACACACAGAGAAGCAAATTATTCTCCGAAATTTCAAATGTGGTCCCTCGACCCCTTTCCAAATTTTCTCTCTCTCTCTCTCTCTCTCTCTCTCTCACTCTCACACACATTCACACAGACACGGACCCACACACACACACACACATACACACACTTACCACCAGCCTTCTCATCCTAACACAGCTGTCTCTGTTTGAGCAAATTAACTCATCTCCATGTGTGACAGTGACTTAATCAACACTGCCCTGTAGTTCAAACTGACTCTCATTAAAACTGTCGATGATTATAGATGTGTCTTTGTCTTTACCTTGTTTACACCCTGTCACCATTACCTACATAATAACCACAACTCACCTCTCAGTCATATGTCTCCATATTCATGTAGACCCCCCCCACCACCATCATAACCACCTCTTTTTTTGTTTGTTTTAACGTCATCCATTTTGTCTCATCTGTTTTTAGCAGCCTCTTCATCATCCATTTTGTGTTTACTCATCCATTATTTTGTCTTCTGTGTTGTCTCTTTCTCTCTCTCTTTTTTTATTTCCCCCCTCAATTATCCATCTGTTATTCATCCCCCCCTTTTTTTTGTTTCTTTTGTTTGTTTTATTTTGTTTGTTTTGTTATTTTTCAATGTAGCAAGTCTCACAGCTTCTGTCCATGCTCCATCAGGGCCAGTACCAGCCCAGACCCAGTTTCCGTGGCAACAAATACTCCCGCAGCTACAGGTAATTTACCCCAATCCCTCTGCCACTCCCCCTTTCCCACCTCCCCTCAAAGATTATCCTTTGTTTACTTTTTAAACCACTTGTTTTTCATTGTGTATTACATGTTCCAACAACCTGTTGTAAACTGTTGCCTGTCAGTTGGTCAGTTACATGGTGATAAATGTATTTTTTCATTTTCCAGTTGTTATCATGTTCCAGTGTCATCCAGTTCAAAAGTTTGCAACCCATTTGTCTGAATGTCAGAATAGTTTCCTTGGTGCCTCTTTTCTCCAAAAATATTGAAATCAGGTTGCAAAGTAGCCATCTATCATTAATTTTTTATCATAGTATCCATTTATGATCTCCAGATTATAGATATATTGATGCCCCAAGGGGCTGTTGTGATAGACGTATTGAGAGGATCTATCTCTGCAGTGCAGGTAGGATTTATGGGCCAAGCCTTGTCTAGAGATTTGACAGATTCCACAAGCAGCCTCAGTTTTTTTATGATGGATTTATTTGTCATTAGTCTTCCCAAAGGACAGATTCTATCAGCCTGCCAAACAAAAGGCACTCAGCTTTGAATTTACAAGATGTGGTGCTTGCTTTATTGCTCTGCAGATACACTATCTCTGACTGAGTGATGCCTATATGTTTTTCTGTAATCTGCCCAATCAGGTATGCATTACAAGACATGGACAAGTTCAGTCTGAAGGACAGTGGCCGTGGGGACAGCGAGGCGGGGGACAGTGATTGTGACATGGGTCGGGAATCCCCCGTGGACAGGCTGCTGCTGGGGGAGGGCTTTTCTGACCTCATACACCTCGAAATGCACCATCGACTCCACCCAGGTGAGTTTTTTTTGGTCATGTGACCCACCTTGTCTGACAGTCTCTCTCATTGTCACGACTGCACAGCCTCCCCTTCCCCTATTTCGCTCCTCACTGCGACTCGCCAAATTGGCTTCACTCAGCTGAGTCACATATCTAACAACCTCTATAGACGCAGCTCACACTCAACTATCACCTCAGCTTCAGAGCACAGTTCCACTTTAGCTCAATCTTATCTTGCAAAAGTTGGGATGTCATTCTTTCCCGAAGAGTTTTGCCTCTTTTTTTTCTGCGCAACTCCAGCCCGACTGAAATGGCTGGAAACAATGTAATTCTTGATCTGATCTTTATCTTTCTGATTCACAACTCTCAAATGAACTAGCCCCCTGACCTCTCTTCCTACCACACCCTCTAGTATACCTCCTGCCTGACAAATTTCAGCACCACGGACAGCATCAGGCCTAAGCCATTATTTGTCTGTCCACCTGCCTATACAACCACACCATTCACATTGTTGCCAACACAATCCCCATTGTACTCGGCCCCATTCTTCCACACAGCCCTCATTTCCACGCTCGTTATCACACTGAGAGAGGTTACGGTGTGTCTGGCTGTTTGTGTTACTGTCTCTGTGGTTTTGTGTGTAAGTATGTGTGTGTGTGTGTGTGTGTGTGCGTTATCTGCCCCTAAGTTAGAGTCGTGTCTGTAAAATCCTCCCTGGAGCGGAGATGAGTCGCCTGTCACTCATCGGTATGCATCTCAGTGTGCTGGGGTTTTTTTTTGCTTTTTTCTTTCCTTTTTCTTTTCTTTCCTTTTTTTTCCCCCGGTGAGTGACAGTGGTGCGCTTTCATGTCTGAACTGAGGAGAATTCATAGTAATTGCTTTTAGAATGATGTTATTCTCTCTCTCTCTCTCCATCTTAGTCTATCCCTCCCTCACTCGCTCCTGCACGACTAAGAGCTCCTCAGCAGCTCTCTCTCTCTTCTGTACCTGTTAATGTATTCTCTATCTTTACTGAGATGGATAAAGGGAGGGGTGGTGGACATGGACAGTCCCTCTGTTTCTCTTTTTTTGCCCATTTTAGAAAGACTTGAAGGTATTACACTCCTCCTCCCTCCCCTTCACTTCCTCTATCTTTCATGCTAATATGAAAAAAGAGGAGGGGGAAGGAGATAATGGGCCGAGGGGGGGATTATCCCTGTTTCTCTTCAATAGATTTAATTTGTTTAGATTTTTCTATTTAGATGGGAAAATGTGGCTATTCATGCTAGATATGATAAAGGAACTAAACAAGCAAGCCTCTGCTGCATGGTGGGAGATGTGGGCACGCTTGGCAGAGCAGTCAAATATTACATTAACATCTGCCTGTAATGCCATTTGGGTGGGATCTTGCAGTTATTCATTTATTTATCTAGTTCCTGGGTTTGTTTTGGTGCCTGGCACTACCTGGATAACTGTGCCGCAAGCTGTAAATATCACCAATCTGCTCCTCTGAGCAGGAATATGAAAAAATCAGGAAAGAACACTAACCACCACCAAGCTGAGCTGTGATTTAGACATTAATAAAAGAGGCACAGCCTTATGAAATATTAAATTGGTATTGTACATGGAGTATTCGTATGCTAACAGAACGAGGCACGGTTTGTCATACTCAGCAGCATCTCTGCCTTTTTTCATGCTAGAAACCAGGGCCTTGACCTTCTGCTGAACTGTAAAGATAACTTAAAGATAACACTACCCTCTGAACATTATCCTCCTTAAAGCAGTCTTAGGGTTTGACTTGTTTGACTTGACATGTCCACTTAAGAATATTGAAATGTTTCATCCCACAGCAACAAATATTTAATCTTAACCAGTGAAACCTTCTCCTTTTGTTGAAGGGGCTCAACAAAGCAGAAACGTTTGCCTTGTTTTGTGTACAGTGCCATTAAGCAGTTTTCTGCAGTTGGACATGTTCCTGACTCCTCCCATGTCTCTCTTATTTTGTCTTAGCAATGAGACTGTGCACGGATGAATGTCGTGTCCTGGGACACTCTGACCAGTGCTGGATGCCCCCCCTCTCCTCACCCGCTTCCTCTGCTGACTACCGCAACAACATGTACATCCCTGGGGAGGAGTCCTCTCAGCAGCCCCAGCTCGACGACGACCAGTCCTCTGTTGACTCTGAGCGCCGCAAGAGCTTCTCCACTTTTGGCAAGGAGTTGGGGAATGAAGAGGCTGGGGCTGGGGGAGTTGTGGCCGGCGGAGGAAGTGATGCTTGTCCAGCTGGAGGAGGGGCTGGCTCCCTCCTCACAGAAATGAACTCTGTGTTCCAGCGTCTTCTCCCCCCTAATATGGACTCATACGCAGAGTGCACAGAAACAAGCCCACCCTCGTCCTCGTCAACCACTGAGAGAGGAAGCGGGCGCGGCGGCAACGTTGCCGGTAACCATAGTAACAATGCCTTTCCTCAGGACAACCGGAGAGGGTTGTTGCCAGGTGGGAAAGGTCCCGCTTACCCCCCAGGCGTGGCTGCATGGGCAGCCAATACTCACTATCTAAATCCTGGAAGTGGATCTGGGGGAACCAACCATGTTTCCCCCTCTTCCTCTTCCTCACCCTCCACTTCCACCTCCACTTCCACCAATGGACAGCCCTCACACCTCAAATGGCTGCCAGCCATGGAGGAAATCCCAGAGAATTACGAGGAAGATGACTTTGATGCCGTCTTCCATCAGGGTTACCCAGTTGGAAAGCGCAGCGAAAGCCGCCACGAGGCCGGCATTGATGGTAGCGAGCTGGTCCACGAGATCAACAAACTGCTGCAGGATGTCAGACAGAGCTAGAGAGAAAAAGAGAGAGGACACAACACGGTTTCATGTTTCACCACATTCTGGTTAATGCTCGTTCTCTGTGCCAACATATATAAACTTTATGATGACTGTTTCTTGTTCACTGTAATACTTGTCTCGTTGATTTTTACCAAATATCCTCGTTTCTGCTCAGTGCTAAAAGACTCACAGAGAAAAGTAAAACACGGCACTGAAGTTGTGATTGAGGTGACGTAAAGGCATCAAAGCAAGCTCCTGAAGAACAGACTGCTCACTTGTTATTACAGTCTCTCCGAAAGTTGCTTGAATGAGTGATTTCAAACAGAAATCCACCGACAGAAACTGCACCCTTTTTTCATTTGTAATGTTTGCAGCAGCGTGAACAGACTCCAGAGGGAGAAACCACAGTTGTGTGATCTAGTTTCTGAATTTACAAGTGTACAATATTGTACAGTGTCTGTGGAAAAAGGCAAACTCACTTGAATATTGTGCTATGTCTTCTGTTTTGTTATTATGGAATGTAACTGTACAATTTGAGCTTTGTATTTTAAAAAATACACTCTTTTTTACTTCTATATATTTATATGTGTCCATGTATGTTTGTACAGAAAAAGAAAACAAATGTCTATTTTTTATATTTGTCACTGCATGTCTTAATTTCACTTAATGTCTCTCTTTTCCTCTGCCCTTTTTATTTTATAAAATACAATTGTATTTAATTTTGTTATTGAATATGTGTATGTGTATTAAAAAAATAATCACATTCCAATGCAGTTCCATGTTGGAAGTTGGTTTTGTATGGTAACACTGTGACCATTGGACGATAAATAAAGTGGAAGGATTCATAAAAGTTGCGTCTGAAAAGTGTTGTTTGGTTCTGAAATGTTCCCTCAGAGTTTTAATGACTTCCTTTATTAATTTTCGTGTGTTTTTTTCACTCAGTGCACCCATTTGCCCCTCTGTCTCTTAGCACCCCCTAATGTCCAGCATCAGAACTGCAGCATCCTCTGTATGCACAGCCGAAACCCGCTCTGTGCAGTCTAGACAGGCCCTCTTCGAGCCTCATTATGCAACAATTCACATGCATGACTCCGTTAATAAACACGCCATTAGTTATGAATTTATTCCCAAATGATCTCTTTATATTAAATTGCGTTTAGGCCTTAATTTAGTTTTAGAGTAGGGATTCTCTGTCTCAGTTTCTCTCTCATCCATGACAGCGACACGTTTATGGTAAATATGCTTAGCAAATGAGCAGCATCTGATAATAACTGCACATGATGAAAAATCAAAAGCATGATGTTGTACACCACAGCCATATGGACTTGTAATAGAATTAAATAGAAAGTGGGAGGTGAAACCCTCCCAGCCCCACCATTCACTATGTTGGTGATCATGAAAGCTTGACTTGGGAATGATACACTCATGAGCACAAGAGCACATAAACGTTCCCCACACAGTCAAGGGAAATGTGTAACACTGAGTTTAAAGGAGGGAACATTCAGCAACTAAGACTAAATGAAGCAATTAACCTCATGAGGCAGGGCTTTAGCAAGGTAAAGGTTAGAATTTGCATACACACATACACAACACCTAAATAGATAAAACCATGCACAGGACCACACACACTCTCATAGACACTCATGAGAACATACTGTACAGTCTAAGTGCAGACTCATGTGCAAACTCTTATTAATGAGCTCATTTGTCTTCATCATTAAAGAGGCCAAGCCTCAATTAACAACAAGCACTGGCTTTTTGTGAGTGAAGCGTTATTATGGATCCCACTGCTTTTCTCAAAAAAACCTCCAACCAGCCCCGCCTCTGGTTGGTTTCCCCTAATATACGTATGCTAACCTGATTCAGATGAAACCACAATAAAATGTATGTTACTGTTTCACATTAATTCTGCAGGACTGTTAGTTATTAGTTTGATTCATGCATAGAGGCCATATTCTCTTGTTGCATACTTTTATTTTTCCTCCAGCCAGTTTACAAAAGTACTAGCCGGTGGCACTGATACAGCGGACTGTGAACAGTGGTTTCTGTGGTAAGCAGACCAACCTCCTCCAAAGTCACAGCTGTGTCTCAGGGATACAAAAAACCAACATGTCCGCAGGGCAGGCTGCACCTATGTAAACAGCTTTAAAAAATCATTGAAAACAATACTAAAGTTACTTAGCTTTGGCAAAAAGGGGTTGCCACAACAGCAACCCTCTCTGCAGACACTCCCATCCTGGCCACACTTCAGCAACAAAGAGTGGCTCCAAAAAGGAGAGACCACTAGAGGGGCAGCAGCAGGCCTGCAGGAGGGATGCGTGTTTGTGAAACTGTAGCGCACAATCTGCTGTTTTAACAAAACTGCTGGCTGAACGTTGTACCACTGCAAGAAAAAGAGCTACAATGATCCAACCTCTAAGCTTGACTCACCCTTTTAAATGGTCACATCCCATCAACTTAACCATTTAAGACAACTATTCAGAGGTAGAGCAGAGCAGTTCTTGTAAGAAAAGCAGTGGGATCCAATATTACACATAAGCAAAGAAACCAAAAGCATAATAGACGCTAAACTGTCTTATAGCCTATCGAAATCCAACTAGCCTTATATACACCACAGCAAAACAGTAGTGAGTTAATACTCTGCTGTTGGACACCACCAGGTTTCGATTATGAGATCATGTAAGGTTTTAAACAGTTTTAAATTAATAGTTCCACATTTTTGGAAATATGCTTCAAGTTAGATAACAAGCTTTAATCCTTCAACATAGCTACAGGCTTAATTTGAAGCAGCAGGCTCACGTTAGCCAAAAGGACTGGAAACAAGTGGCCCGGCTCTGTTCACAAGTAAGAAAAACCCAGCACATATAAAACGTAGCAGTGGAATTGTATCATGCGTGCTAGGTTAGATGTTTTCTCTTTTTAAGCAAAGCTAAGCTAGTAGACTGCTAGCTTTTCAAATTTAGCAAACAAAAAATGAGAATGGTATTAATATCCTCATTGATAATTGAACAAAAAAGTGATAGAGCATATTTTCCAAAATGTCAGCTTAAGTACTAACCAACTAAGTGGCCTTCTCAATAATAACAAAATAAAGCTTCAAGTCATATAAACCTGGATAACATGAGACAGTTTTAACTTCACAAAGCAACATAAGTGGGCTGTATTTCAAGGTTTGTGTGTGTGTGTGTGTGTGCTAGCGTGTATGTGCCTGTTTGTGTGTGTGTGTGTGTGTGTGTCATTTCAAAATTTGATTGGGAACACATGATGGATGATCTTTAGCAACAAGAAATGTCTTTGGCAGAAGGTAATGGTGTGTGTAATAGAAAAAAAACACACCGGTTTAAAGATTCGGTGATGCTCATTTATTACCACTCAGATAATTAGTCTTACACAAATACAACAGAGGCACTGATATGATGTTGAAATATTGACTCCTGTTTATTATTGTCCTGGCAAACACACCATTAAATTGTTGGTCAGTTTCTCTTGCCTTCCATTTATTTTCATTCGTAAAGCTGCTCTCCTCTATCATCTATCTCCCCTCACATACCTCCATATCTCACACTCATCCTCTGACTATTTCTGTCTGTCCATCTGTCTGTTTGAGACATGCAAACACACATCCATAAATATTCTCCTTCACACACACACACACTCAAACACACACACACACACACAAATATGAATCCCAGCAGCATCCTCAGATAATATCACAGCTCCATTTCCCCATAGACATTAAAATTTGTAATCTCAGCTCATCATGTCACTGTCTGATTCCTCCAAATCATAATTTTTACTATTTTCTTGTTATTATCTCTGTGACAAAAGGTTTAAGGCACACCTACTGTTTTATAGCTTTGCTCATTAGCTTGTTTCAGACAAACTCTGAAAATTTTAACAGATTCCCTCCTCATCTCCTTTGCTTGCAAAAGTGTTTGTTGATCATTATTATAACAGGAAATTAATAAGATGAAGGCTCGTGTTATGCAGGGTTATTGGGTCTGCTAACTTGAAGTCAGCTCTCATCTGAAGTCAAACACACCACAGTGACCCTCAGTGCACACACGCAGCTCCAGTGTCAGGGAAACAGGATATTGGCAAGCCTGTAATATAACAGGCTCAGGTGTTGTGTACACCACAAAAAGTCACTGCCATAAATCAGACATGATGGAAAGCCTTATGTGTCTCAAACCTTATCACTTAAGGATTTTTTTCTGATTTCCCTCTAATTGCAGTCATGTTTTTCAGTGACTATAAAATCAGCTCATCAATCCTATTAAAGGAGGATTCATGCAGCTCGATGGCAAGTGCAACCTGACTAACTGAGTCCAGGACAAAAGAGAGCCCTTTATTTTTCAAACTTGCTACCATTCTGACCTCAATACCAACTTTTCATCCAAGAGTTGAAAGAGTTGAAAAAGACAGAGGTGAACAGAGATGAACGTTGTGGTTTAAGCATCATAGAGTAGAAAATGATGAAGGTGATGTTTTTGATAAAGTTGTGGTTCCCAAACTTTTTCTGTCAAGAAATTTCACACTCAACACAAAGGGCTGTCTCCCCATGCTAACAGAAAACTTAGAAGCAAGATAGGCAGTTTTTATGTTATTGATTTAGTCTACTTTTTTTTTTTTACTTTAAAAAAATATTCCTATCTTATACTTTACATTATCTGCAAAGCTGTTGCCAGAACTTTGGATGCACTAACATTACAAGTCTGTGGGCTCAGCAAATTCTTACAAGACAACAAAAAAACATTTCAATAAAATGAATCTATGGATTGTATTTATTCTGTTAACTCAGTGGTTCCTAACTTTGTTGACCTCCTTACTCCTGAAAACACAGCAGCCCATGGTTATGATCTCTCCACAGGTTGTGGCTCACTGAAGGTTGTGCGCACATAGAGTTTAACCAAACAGCATTTTCTTTTTTTTACTTCTTGGATTGTTTTGTTTGAGGGAATTGAGGCATTAAGCAAGCACAATAAAAGGAAAACATATATATATATAAAATTTGTGTAGTTTAGGTTTTGTTTTATTTCTTTACTAAACCTGTGACACAACCACTGAGATGTTCAATTATATTTTCAGGAAATTGAATGTGCAATTGCAAAAATTTAAATGTTGTTAAAAGCATCTCTTATTTATAAAGAGCTTTTCCTCAACAGACATTCTCACAAGGCAAAACAGTGAATGCAGTTTAATTAACAGAAACAACAATGACTCTGCTGCAGATAGCTGATGTAGGTGTCTTATTAGTACTGCCTGTTTGGTAAGTCAAAATGTCTGCTTTGAAAAATAAACTCAATTGACATTAAGTTTCACTTTGCATATTTTGATTATTTCAACTTAAAACTGTGCATCAAACTTGGGTTTCACTAAATAGAGTACATGAACACTTACCTCCTACGAGCGTCACAGTTGAATATCCCCTATAAAATAAGAGTGTATGCGAATACATTTTTGCTCAAAGTTTCATTTTATCCATCATTACAATATATCTAAAAGATCATTGAACATGTAAAGCCTAATGAAGTGATGTGACTATGTTAAGAAGCCATTGGAAAAGGATTTGTCCAGTAGATGGCACTGTGGGACCTGTCTTCTAACACGAGGGGATGTGCTCTCACAGCAACACTCAGACCTGGAGATGCTGCCACACCATCGACGAGGGCCGCTGAAAAGCTGTGGAGCCAGGAAGAGTGCTACAGATGAACCATTTTTCCTTCTAATAGCATCTAAGCTTATGTATCTACGGGTTTTCATCCTCTTTTGTTTTATGTAACCAGGACTTGTGATTTGTTTAATTAATTTATCTAATTTTTGTGGGTGAGTGTGCATTTGCACTTATCATTGTGACTGTAATGAGTGCTTGTTTATGTGCCTGTGTGAAGCTTTTGTGGGCGTGTAAGTGTTGGTCTATACAACTCTATGTGTTTGCATGTGAGTGTGTGTGTGTGTGTGTGTGTGTGTGTGTGTGTGTGTGTATCTGGGGGCGGAGTATCTGTACTCTCATCCTCTAATAGATATCCTCATCCAGCTTGCCATTTAGGGTTGGAGAGCAGCCAGTTGTAGAGCGCTCACTCTCACAGACTCTCTCTCTCTCTCTCTCTCTCTCTCTCTCTCTCTCTCTCTCTCTCTCTTTGGACAATTGGATTAGTGCAGAGTGATAGAGACTAAAGACAGAATCTCACTGCTGCAGCCAGTTGCTTGGCCTAATGCCACACCATATAGACATACACACACATTCACACATATGTTATGCGCACGTACACAAACACACACAGACACACACCATGCCACTGCTGTCACACTGCCGACATTAAGCGAGCTAGTTTGATATCCAGATGGCTTAATTACTGCATGCGTATAGACAGTCACACCAGTATATGTGTGCATATTTGTGGGTTTGAATTAGAAGAGACTGCTTTGTTCTAGGTTGTGACTTCATGCAGGGCATTTAAGTTGTGCCTGAAAAAAATATATCAGAAAGACAAAATAATGAGGGTGAGGATGGAATTTGATGCATGTTAAGGTTGCTCCTGTATTTTAAATAGAAGAAAATGCAAAAAAAGACAGACTTAGTGGGGAGGAAAGAGCAAAAAGGTTCTTTCATCTGCCTTTCTAAAAAAAACAAAGTACATTGCTGAGGTTTGTTTTAAGACAATTGTTAAGAACTTGCTGTAAGAATTTTAATCTTGTGTTTAAAACATCTGAGGTTTCCTTTGTTATCTTTGAAAAAAGCTACAGCTGCCATGAAGATTTACTAGCATTTTCAATACCAACTGATGCTTTTTTTTTCAATCGCTTGTAATGCTGAAACTTTTTAGCTGTCATGTCTGTTATCTAAAATCATGTGTCCTGCCATGGCCTCAGTAAGGCAAGCTGGTAAACATTTAACCTGTCAAAGGAAATTTTGTCTGTTCAAGGCAGATTTAAAGAGATACATGTTTAAATAAAACAAATCAAAAACAGTTTGACTTTAATGAAAACAACATTTTCTTGTATTCTTGTGGAAAACTAGACGACAAAATCGGCACCACTCTCATGTCTATGCAGTAAATATGGAGCTAGAGCCAAGAGGCGATTAGCCTAGCTCACTAGCTTGAATACTCAAAGCATGTTGAAACAGCTAGCTCGGCTTTGTCTTAAGTCCAAAGATAAGTCTACCATGCCTCAACAAACATTTTTGATCTTTGTTTTTCAATCTGTGTGTTAACAGAAATGTAAAAACAACAGTTTGTGATTTTAAATAGTATCTAATTATGATTTATTAACCTACTGTGGTGCTCATTCTCACTTTGGTTCCCCTTTAGTGTGAGCACATGATGCACCAGGTTATCAAGCAACTCTAAATACCAAACAACAACACTGTCCGATCCAGCAATGACTCTGATCATTGCAGAAGAAAGAACAAAAAAGTCCCCAGAAGGGTGAGTGTAGGGAAAGAGAGGTGGGTCACACACCTTCACTCAGGAGTAGTAAATAGTAAATAATATAAATAATAATAATATAGTTATTGGTTCAACACAAATGAACTCACTGAGTATGTTTTCAGAGCCAGAGATGTAAAGGGAGAACAAGATCCTTATCAAGTTCAAGTTTATTGTTCACCCAAAGTTTTAAAGTTTCAGAAGCATCTTTAGATTGTTTTTCTGTGTTTGAATCCTACATTTTAAATACAGCTTTAGTGACATTATTGCTGTTTTGAAGTCCTGCTGATAAAATAAGTGAAAGTGAAGTTCCATAAGAGCAACCGAAAAATAAGGCGATACAGAGGATGAGTAGGGAGATGGAAAAAGACAATGATACTAAGAGGGGGATACAGACAGGGAGAGAGGTAGTGCAACTGCAGTGTTATTTCCCTGATGACCTGTCTCCCCCCATGTGACCTACTTCCACTATGGGTTACGTCAGATCCCATCCACTCAGTAATTCATCTCCCTTTGGTGTGTGTGTGTGTGTGTGTGTGTGTGTGTGTGTGTGCATGCGTGAAGGCAAGGGGGAGCCTGCAACTGTGCTTTTGCCTCATATTTTGGAATAATTTGTCGCTGTTTGGAGATCTGTTGTGTGTGTGTGTGTGTGTGTGTGTGTGTGTGTGTGTGTGTGTGTGTGTGTGTGTGTGTGTCTGCGTGTAGGTGTGTATGTGATTCTGTATTCAGAGGAGTTCAGTACCAGTACCAGAGGCCATTTATCCTGAGATCACAGCAACCCTGGGTCAGCTTGTAGTCTACAACCTCATTCTTAACAAGAAATTACCACAGAGTGTATATGTGCTTGTTTGTGTGTGTGTGTATGTGTGTGTGCTCCCGCTTGCAAAGAATGGAACACCCTCACTACAATGCCTCTCTCTTGTCTGGTTGAGAATCCTTCATGTTCTAGTACAGCATGAGCCTGGTGTCATGTTTTTCTCGAGAGAACAAGTAAAGCTGCTTTGGACATGTTTTTCATTCAGATGCACAGAGATAACAGTCATGTTGTTTGTAATGTTTCGTGATGTTTTTGCCAGTTTCGACACATGTCAAACACGCTTTCTTTTTACTGTTGTATTATTTAAACCTCTAAGAAAACGTCATTTCCTCTTTGAAACACTGAAACTCTGTGTGAAATAATGAAACTTAACTCATGTCATCGCAGTGTTTCAGAGCATTAACAGTAAGCTAGGATTACATGTTTAGATTGCACAGTAATATTAGGAGACACAACAAAACAGGGGATAGTTTGACAGTGAGTTTAGACTTATAAATTTTAAGATTTTAGCCCCTGCTTATTTTGGTCTGTAAGTGTATTTTAATAATAGCAAGGTCCTAGCATTGCTTATGCTTATATGCATATATATACTGTATATATATATGCAATGGCACATGTATCAGCCACTGGGGGCAGCAAACAAGACTACTTTGATAGAATTGCAAAAAAAAGGCAACTTGCACATATGTTTAATGCAGAGTCAAACAAACAGTAGGCTGAAACATGCATGAATGGTTTCCTGCGAACCTCGTAGAGATGTTTACCTAATTTTAATCCCTGTGATGAAAGGGTGGACTCAGCCTTTATTGATGAAAAGCATTATGTAGCTTTCCAAGTTTAAAAACTGCCTTTTCAAGTATCATATAACGTATCGTGCTTTGATCTGTTGGCTCTAGCTAGTTATCATTAGAACATATGATTCCAGTGGGAAATGTCAGCTAATAGCAAAAGTAACGTTAGCTGTGTTTTCCTCTGTTAGTGAATTTGAAGCAACCTTTAAAATGCAGCAGAAAGAAAAATGTTCAAAGCTTAATGTCATTACAGCATGACAGTGTAGACTATGTTACATGTGGCTACTATAAACAGGGTAGAGGAGGGAGAAGTTACCAACAGAAAATGAAACCAGTTCTCTCCAGTCTCTCCATTCCCCTCGCTCCGCTTTCCCTTCTTTGTCAGCTCCCTGCTGTCAGAGATCTTTCTTAAAAGTATATGTCAGAAATGGAGGGAGAAGATGAAGAGGTAGTAATGGTGGCAGGTGTTATCTTTGAAGATGTGTGCGTGAGTGTGTGTGTGTGTGTGTGTGTGTGAGTGTGTTGGAGGTGTCAGAGAAAACGGCAGGCTCAATCTGGGGTCGGCTGATTGGCCAATTAGGGACTGTTTCCATGTGACATGCGGCAGTCAATTTACTCTCCCTTTTTCACTGTCTGTCCTTCCCTCTCTTTCACCCTCATCTTTAAGTGCTATCTTGTCTGTCTATTCTGGTTTCTCTTCCCCTTTTTCTTCCTCCCATTCAATTTGTTCTCTCTCCCTCACTCACGTAGTCTACTACACCCCCCAAATGTTCCAACCCAACCTGCCGCCTCCTCCTCGTCTCATCTCCCTCCTCTTACTCCTGGTTGATCTTTTGTCATTTCCAGTATTCATCTCCACACCTTTCTGTTGTCCCTCACTGCTTATAACTCTGTCTTCTTGACACACACACACACACACACACACACACTCAGCCCCTTACATTCTCACATCCAGATTTGCTCAACTTGTTTAACTTGTTGGCAATCATTGCAAAAGCTCAAATTAATGAACCTTAAACAATAGGTAACAATCTTTTCCTAAACCTGACCAAGAGGTGTATTTTTATCTAAACCCAATCAGGTGGTGTGTGATTAAATAATCACATTGCATTCAAGCCTCTCTGACTCATTTAAAGGTTTTGTGAGTCATAGCATGAGTAACAACGGTCTGAGTCCAGTTTACCAGATCACCTTAAAATGGCAGAAGTGGATCTTCTCTTCCAGGATTGAAACATGTTCAGTGTGAAGCTCCCTTATGCATCTGGTAACCATGAAGACAACTGAAATCTGACACCAACTGAAGCCCACTACTATAAACCAGCCTCAATGCCTGAATGAGGCCATGCTTTTCCATGTTTGTGGTGTAGTTACAGTTTTTATGAGAGGACAATTGCTGCTTGGGGAAGATTTGAGCGCATTAGCAAATCTCAACTGAATTTATTTGGGTTTTTATTTGTTTTACTGAGAGTTTTTCATGCAATTTTAAACAAACACATTGCTAATCAGTTTATATTTTAACATACAATAGATGGTGCATAAAAAAATATTTATTTATATAAAAACACTTAATAATCTCTAAATTACTCCAGTGCCGCACTCCACAATACATAAAGGAAAAAAATAATTTCGCTGAATAAGGTGAATGTGTTGCAGAAAGTTGCAGCATCAGAACTTGTGTGCAAGTGAAACACAGATGAGGAGAGAGGGCAAGGCCAGAATAAGGGAGAGAGAGACAGGGGGCGCTTTGCTCATCGCAAAGACTGCATATGAAAGGTCCTGATCCTGAAATCAGTTCAATATCTCCAGAAAAAGTGAGGTCATTTTACCATGTTGAGATGTGTGCAGGAAACTGTCTGAGAGATTAAAATGGAGAGAAGAAATTATAGTTCCAATCTTGACTTTCACCAGCTACCAGTTCAACTTGGTTGCCAGTTAAACTTCATCCTCGTAGGACAAGAAAATTGCTGCTCTTCAATGCGATGTATTTTATGTAACTTTTAACTTTTAACCTGAGATGTAACAGAACATTCCATTGTGTAGTGTAGAAACAGTACAAAAGAGGAGACACATAGAAAGGAAATAGAAAGGCATACAAGACTTACAACAAAGATTAACAATTTCTTCTTTAAAATGTACCTGCGCTCTCCATTATGACCTCCGCTGCAGCACAATGGCACTGAGGTTTATACAGGAAATGAAACAAAAAAAAAGGTTTGTTTTAATGGAGACCTGTGACACTGCAGTACTTTAACTCCTCCGTAATATATAGACAACAGCAGCTTGAGGAGCCTTTTTTCTTTGGCTCATCGAGGCCAAAAAATGCCAAACATCTTTGTTGTCCTGTTTCGATGGAGCTGAAAAGGCTACAGAGCAAACCACTTTTCACTTCGTGGGTTCATATCCAGCTGTCTCAGCCGCATGTCTCGATCAATACAACGCAGTCGAGCGAAACCAAAAAAAAAACCATTCCACAGATGTTGGGGGGAAAATCTCAACGCCAAACCGTTTAACATCCTCATATCTAACCAAACATACTGTTGTTGGGACCTCTTAGCTTCTTGTCTTAGTCTCTGCTTTGTTGGCATTTTGGCGGACTGCCACTTATGTGCCGCAAAACCGTTTTGTTTTCCAGCATCTCAGCTTTTGACCATCTGTGTTGGTAGCCTTGCTTTCTGATGCTCGGACAAGTTGGGCTGCCAAAGGGCTCGTCTGCACATTGAAGAGAGAGGAGAGCATTGATGTGTTTGCTCTGTCAGCACTCCAGAATTTCACACTAACACACACACACACACACACACACACACCCTCATAGTCACATGTACACAAAAGCCAATACAGTATGCAAACCCAATGTACACAAACATGAAATTGCCATGATTCAAAAAGACACAGTTATCAGACATGGACAGACCCATGTATCTTATGAATACTTTTCTAAAAGTACACACACACTCTTTTACACACACACACCCACACACACACCCACACATACACATACACATGTCTGCATGTTTGTTGCCACTCCAGCTCTTGTCTTCTCCTCTGGTGCCCCTTGTTGAGAGCTTTGATATTGTTTCCAAGCCTGGCTTCCTCTGACCCGCTTTGATGCTGCTGTCTAGTTGTCTTGTCATCTCTCTCTCTCTCTCTCTCTCTCTCTGTCTCTCTCTCTCTCTCTCTCTCTCTCTCTGTCTCTCTCTCTGTCTCTCTGTCTCTCTCTCTCTCTCAACAGGGGCACAGGGAGCTACTCGCCTCTCAGAGTTCTTAATCGTTGTCTCCCTCTCTCGACATCTTATTTTCCCTCTCTGCCTCTGTGCATTTTCTTCCAACTTACTTATCTGTCTTGTCTATTCTGATGTATATTTCTGTGTCATGTTGCTTTCAATTGTTCCCGTTATTTATTTATTTTGCTTATGTCCACATGCACTTTCTTTTCATATTTTGTTTCCCAATACTGACTGTTCTTAAATGGCATAAAGAAAAGACCCACTCTGTGGATGTTCACTTCTCACAGCATGGAACAGCTAAAGTGCATGCTGAGTTTTTATGGAGTAAATCTGATAATGGTTAAAAGATAACGATGATCTAATTTTTTTTCCATGTAAAGACCTTCAATGTGTCAGTCTCTTTAAATACTCTACGCTTATATAGTGACCTCACATTTTCATGTGCCAAGAGCTGGATCTGTTTTCTATAGAAGCCCAGAATTAATTGAGAGCAAAGTTATAAACCTGCTGTTCAATTATTTATTTTCTTCCAAAACAAATTGTTTTCTTATTGACTGGAAGCCAGATAATAGATTCAAGCCTAGGGGTTGTATTCCTTTGACTGATTATTGATCAGCAGACGTATAATCTAAAACAATTTATAGCTTTCGATCCCTTGAAATGTCCATTTATGATTCCTTATTATCATTTGCCTTAAGTTTCTGGATGTGATTGGTTTAACCAGAAACATATTTTATCCCTTGAGGAAGCCTGGCAAAATTCTGAAAAATTCATGATCAATTTGTCTTGAGCAGAATATTTTTCTGCACACCTCTTCCTTTAATCATCTCGCCCCCCCCCACCTCCTCAGATTTAGTTTGTGATCCTCGGTGCAGACTGGAATAAAACCTCATGTCTGACTGTGATGTTGAAGAATAAGCCAGAGCCTCTCTCCCCCCTTTGTCATTTGCCTTTGTTATTGAAGGGTTAAAATGTTACACTTTGTGAATAACATTTCAAAAACTCATCCACTGCAAATGTCAATAATTAAATGTGGCCTACATACTCACAGAATTATCATTCAATATCAGATAACTCATTTACCTTACAAACACTTTCCGATGTTTGGCATTTATCTGACACCTTCCTTCATAATACATTACAACAAGTACAAAAGTGAGGAACAGGAAGATCAAAGCAGCGGAAAGGATAATAAATATCAAAGAAAGATGCCGACCCAGTAACCTCCTAGAGAGGTCTTCTATCCAAACAAACTCCGCTGACCATGTTTCATGCTGATATACAGCCTATAGTCTGAAATTACAGACATGATGGAATCCATTGTGGTCGAGTGCAGATATTCTATACACACCATCACGGCAGCTTTTCTATTCTGTTTCATGATTCCCTCGTGACGTATTGCTCTCTCTCTCTCTCTCTCTTTTGTCTTATTTTCTTAAATAACATATCAGTCTATATCTCAGAGGAACAACACTGTCAGGTTTTAGATGACAATGAAAGGGGGAAAAATTAAAATTTAAACATGAATCAAAGCTAAAGAGGGAGGAGAGAAGAGGAGAGGAGAGGAAGTGAGCCACGTAGCTGTATGAGAGGAATAAAAAAATAATGACTAACAAATGACTTTTTTCCTGACTAACTTCCATACTTGTGTTCATATAATTGCATATTCCTGTGTTTTCACTTTGTGCCCTTGTTGTCCTTGGGCATGTTTGTGTCCATTATGTGCATGCTTGCACTCACTGGTTCATCAGAGGCAGATCATTTGGGTTCAGTCTTTCCCTATTACCCCACGGAGTGACGAGCTGTGAAAGCAAGCCACACAGACAGAGGTCACAGTGTAATTCAGCAAGATTATTACGCTGGTCACTGGATAATTACATTATTATACGAGAGCAGACAGGTAATGCAGCCAAAATGACCAGGCAGCACTTTTATTGGGGAAGCGGGTGTGGTGGTGGTGGAAGAAGATCTTTGAAAATCTCTGTAATTTCATCTAATAGCGTGCGCTTATTAGGAAATTACACTGCTGCTACTTTGCTGTAGTTGTGGACTGCAGGGGATGGAACCTTTTGTAAAAATCAATAGACTCTGTTTTTTTCACCAGACTATCATCATTAGTAATTTTGCACTGTGTGACAGCGTGCCGAAGAGTAAATTTTGTGGATATTCAGGCCAATTATTCAGATGTGGCCATTATGCAAGTGCTGATTACTAATGTAGCCCAAACTCTTTCTGTTGCTCCACCACCAAGAGGATTTGCAGGACGAACACACACACAAGAGACTCCAACGCCACCAGAGTTCTTCATACAGTCGAATGTCCTCTGTTTTGAAAGAGAGTAGTTAGTTTAGAAAGAATTTGTTGTGGGAGGACACACATCCTCAGGTTATCATGAGATGCATAGTTTCCCTGTATCCATCTCTTGTGTCATCCAACACATGCACTCTCACACACAAACACACACACACACAGAAGGTGCTTTCAGCGATAATAACTGAGCAGAGGTCTTGGCCCTCTTTATGAAAAGAATCTGGCCGCGGGATTGGATATGTCTGCTCCAATCAGATGGTAGCTTTTTGAGAAAAGATTACAAGAGCCACAATAGTCTTAATTGTGGCCTCGAGCTTCTGCAGTCTTAATGACTTTGGTATGTACCAATAGCTGCGTGAGTGCATGTCATCTAAATGCATTTGCAAGATGAGAGGACAATACATTTCAATGATGTGTGATATTTTAAGGAGGCATGGCAATCTGTGTTTATGTGGGCTTAATATTTTATTTTAGCATCCCTTCTGTATATTCCCGCAGTTGATTCACGTTCAGTCATGTGTCTGCATGTGATCATTTTTGTTGTTTTTGTTGTTTTTGTTGGGGTTTTTTTTGGGGTTTTTTTGCTGCAGTTGTGTTCTTGTGCACGGCACCGTATTTAACTTCTCCAGAAAGAACACAACTTTTATACACGCACATAAACACAGACAAAAAGTGATGAAAAGTAACTAAGTAGACTTACTCATTTTATATATCTAAATATAATTTGGTGGAAAATTACTTTTATTTCAATCTACATTTTTAAAGTGTTTTGCTGCTTTATACAAAGTGTGGCGTATTTCATGTTTTGTACTCCAGAGTAAATATTTGATGGGTGGCACAAATTGCTAATGATTACAATGCAGAAAAAGAGGAATGAGTCAAAAGAGGCCAGCTGTTGAAGGTAACTCTAAATCAATAGTGTCAGCATGTGACCGGGGTAACCACTAAGTGCTGCTCATTAAATTCTCTGCTGTATGGCTTTTAAAGGCCCTAGCAAGTAGCTGCTGTTAACTTGGTAGCTCAGTTAGCCGTGTAGTGATCCTATTTTGCCTTGGTGAAGCAAGTTCACACTGTTAAGGCCTCCACCGACTCCTTCACCAGCTTGTAGCTCACTTTGTCTTTCTGTGGAGCTGGACTGATAGTGCACAGTGGGTTTATGAGAACTTTTTCACTCAAGATGGCTGCCTGCCGCTTCTCGAACGAAGGTTGGTGAGAGCAGGGTTTGCAGGCTCAAAATTCAAACATCTACTGTGTTTACCAACAGAAACTATTCAGGCTTTTGTCCTTGTTCCTAAAGGGATAACATTCCTTCTGAGCTGTTTACATGGCTATAGAAAATGAAAATTCCATTGATTCTCCAGTTTATATGCAACTGTGTGGGCTTTGATTAGTTTACACATTCTCCCTCTGTCATTGATTCTCTCAGGTGATGTTGGGGGTAGGACTTGAAGGTAGCAACCAGGCTACATCACTGTGTTTTTATGTGCTTTAATTTTATCCTTCCCTCTCCATCTCTTTCCTCTTTAGTGTGCTGCCCCTTTTCTGTCGGTTTTTATTTTGGAACAAAGCACATACACAAGCAGAGCAGAGCAGCCATGGTGGACAGGATGAAGTCCTTGCCACAGAGTTGTGCAGCAGGCTTGTGGGCTTGTTAATTTGTGCTTTAGAACATAACCCCCATGAAACAATCAGAATTGAACATTTTATTGTCTTTGTTTCAACCAGGATCTCTTGCTGTCTTCTTTCACCCCACAGCTTACTGATCAGAGGGTTGGTGGTTCAATCTCTGAGTCCTCGAGCGTGCAGTCAATGTGTCCTTGGGCAAGATACTGAACCCCAAATTGCTCCTGATTGCTGTTCCATCAGTGTGTGAGCTCCTGATGGTTGGCACTGTGTGAAGCCACCTGCCTTTAGTGTGTGAATGTGTGTGCAAACAGCTAAAAGCTGAATTGTGGTGTAAAGCGCTTTGGGTAGGCAAAAGATTAAAAGCACTTTATAAATGCAGTCCATTTACCATTTACCACGGTTCCCACTCATTCGTTTGGCCTGGGAAGAACTTTGAGTGCTCTGCGTTACAAACACTAACCAGCAATTCCTGCGCAGTATACCTTTAAAAGTTGGTGTGTCTTTCCTACTGAGGAGAAATGAGAGCTTTTTGTTGGCCTTTCTTTTGTGCATGCATCTACCTGTGCCTTACAAACTGTTGGCTAGACAACCCACAGCAATGACCTTAAACACGCACACACAGGCCGTGTGTCACAAACTGATGTAAAACCCCTCCAACTGAGATGCATATTCCAAATGTGTTGTAGAAATGTCAAAAGAATGCTCCTCAAACCTGAATAATTGGTTGTGTGTTCATAGATATGGGCCAAAACACGAATAAGAATGAGAAGTTTAAAGGTTTGGGCTGAAGGAGAGCTGCACACAGAATGAGGCCGTATTTCACCAGATGCAGTTTCAAATATGCAACCTTTACCTATGCCATTAGTGACAAAGCAAGCCACTTAATAATCCTGTTTCATTACATAATCATAGTCATTTATCTTATTTATACTTCGCAAATGCAGGTGGATTCATTCTGTATCTTTTTGAGCCACTGTTTTCACAGTGATATGTGTGAAATTTTGATGGTTTAGTTTGGCCAACTGGTTAAAATGGTACCACAGTTCCCAGGAAAATAGAAAAGAGGCACAGTGAAATTCTCTTTCCAGCCTCTGTCATTCTCGAGGACCCTTAAGCAGGGGTACCCGTTGTGAACAAGTGGGCAAGAAAGCATGACCTGCCTCTTAACCATCACACTGGCAGGGGTTTTTGACTATCCACCCATGCATCTATCCATTTTGGACCTCTCATCTAGGTAAGGGTTTTGCTAGCAAAACAAGCCAGATGTCATTTTTTTCAGGAAACTTGATCCAGCTGCTCCTGGGGAGTCATACATCACTTCCAGGCCACCTAAGAGATGTAATCCTTTCAGTGCTCTTTGTGTCTTTCCTGTGGGTCTCCTTCCAGTCAGTCTTACCTGTTTTATGTCCACAGGGAGACGCCTGAGCAGCATCCTCGCCAGGTTCAACTGGCTTTACTCAGTGCAGACGAGCAGCTCAACTTACAGGTCCTGTTGGATTTCTGAGCGCTCGCCCTCTTACAGAGATTGTGCCAGCAGCCTGCAGAGAAGCATCAGTCTGACAGCTGGAATCTTTGTTCTTATTCTTTCAGTCACTGGTGACTGAAAACGAGGTTTGACAGGGAGACCCAACACTGAGTGGGTATGTATTTGAGAGCTCTGCCTTGCGGATCAGCTCTTTATTTACCAGCACAAGCCGATACAGGACTGGCATTATTGCAGACTTTGCAACTCACCAGCAGTCAATCTTAAGATCCCTTTACACTCATGTCATACTCATGAATTTATTCTCCATCTGAATGGACAGAGCACTGGAAAGATATCATGCTACTTTGGGGAACTTTTAACAGCAATCAACAAATCAAATAAAATGATTGAACAAACAATGAACATGGAAATGAGCCTGACTGTCATTATCAGAGATAAAAACAATTAGTGAATTAATTGATTAGTTGGTGGCAGAAAATTCATTACAGCTATTGTGATAGTTGTGAGATAATTGCTACTGCAAGAAAAAAATGCTATTATTCTCATTTTCTCAAATCTAAGAATTTCCCACTATTCTCTGTTATTTTTTCATTATAAAGAAAGAGTCTTGTTGATGATACAAACCAGATTTAGATTTCAGGATTGGTTTGAGAAATAAGATAAATAACCTAAGGTGGAATGAGGATCAATAATGGGGATAGGCTGGGAGGTATCAAAGTGAGAAACCCAGGTGGGGAGAGTCAGGTGGACGCTGAGTTTCTCACCCCCTGTTGGTCAGGTAATGATTGAAAGGGGACTTTTGTGAGAATGAGGCTTGTTTTTGCTCCTGAATCTGTGACAATAACATTTCAAAAGTCATGTTAGTGCTCACACAGATGAGCAGATGCTCAGATGGACGAGGCCACTGAACTTATATGCTTAATAAACCCTTCTCATTATAAAAAAGTGTCTTTTTTTAATAACTTAAGAAAGAATCTAATTTCAAACTCTGTTGATCTATTCATGATGTTAAAGTAGAGGTAACCTGAAAGCTGTTTCAATGTAAAAAAAAAATTAAAAATTAAAAAGATAATAAAATAAAATCTTTAGCTACTTAAGCTTAAGTGTCAGTGTGTTTTTAACCTTAGAGATTCATGAGTTGGAGCACCAGACATATTGTTAGGATGTTGGTATCAGCCTCCTCACACAGGCAAAGCAGCATCATCTGTCATTAACTGGAACTCCAAATGCCCTGTTCCTAAAATCCATGTGATCCGTAAAGGGATGTGTTAACCACAACATGCCAACCATATCCAGAGCTGTTTCAGGGTAGATCTCTTCCACCCTTTAGTGCTTTCAGCGTGGATAAGAAGGCAAATTGCAGGGTTAAGAAAGGCTCTATTAATGACTGCACTTTTAGAGCAGAGAAAGAGAGAGAGAGAGGGAGAGAGCAGGAGACACATAAAAAACAGGCAGTAAGGCGAGGTAGACATTTGCAAGTCTAATAGCATCCAGGCTGTAATGAACAGTGTTTCTGGTCATCTTGGAAGTGAGGAGGAAATAATAGCCTACAACAGGTTAGACATAGGCAATGGACTGAAAGTAAGGTGGTCAGGTCAGCAAAGGGTGCCAATAATGAATACAAAATAGAATGGAATCAATAAATAGCTGTGTATTTGTTTCATGAGGGATATGGGGTGCTTTGGTGTGTGTATGTGTGTGTGTGTGTGTGTGTGTGTGTGTGCATGCATGTCTGTGTTTATGCATGCGTGGACACACATTTTAGAAAAGAGCACATCAGTGATTTTACATAGTTCACTTCATGTCACCTTCTAACCTGCTGCATTTTTGCCTGAACAAAATTAAAAATTGATTTTTGCATGCTGACTGTATGCAATAAAAGTGCATATGTGTGTGGCTGGATTTAAGTCTCACTAACTGATGTATGCTTTCCAGAAGTAAGGAGAACATACAAGCATGTGGATGAATCTGTCTCCAATTAGTATAGTGTTGGTGCGTTATCTTTCAAGTAAAATGACAGAGAAACACAGCAGTCACATTTCAAAAGGGGCCAAAAATCCATTTGCATTCACACATCATGTTTCCATAGAGAGTCTTTGGTGTGTATGTGTCTGAGTGTGTGTGTGTGGTGTGTAGGTCTGTCAGCCTCTCAGTGGCAGCATGCCTGTGTTCATGCCTTCTAATAGGTCAATACATATCACATTTGTATTTGATTATCTGAGAGCAATGTGTTGAATTCTTAATAACTGATTCCTTCTGCTACCAGAAGATGGCAGTAAAGCCTTTCCTGACAGAGCCAAATGTGTAAGTCCTCATTCAAAGAGGACTGTTGCATTAAAATAGAGAGCTTTTTTATAGCAAAGCCACAAAAACAGAAGGTGTGTCACTAAAATATCTTTTTTTGACCACACTTTTCCCCTCGTCTCTTCTTTTTTCTACTCTTCTTCTTTTTTGTCTTCTTTTCTTTTTTCCTCCTCTTCATTATACCTCTGCAAAAAATAGAAGTTTTCTCGGTTGCTGTTTGCCATCTGGTAAACATCTACAACAACAGAATTCTAATTACCACTGATACTATTTATATCATATATGGCAAGGTGCTTCTATGTGTCGAAGACTCAACAGTAAATTGCATCACTAAAACAACAGAAAATATGACAACAGCCATATATCAACTTTCTCTCTCTCTCTCTTTCTCTCTGCTGCTAACGCACTCTTCCTCTTCTCTCTTGCAGGTTCACAAAAAAAGCCAGAAAACAAGACGTCAGGGTTGTGCAAAATGTAATTCTGGAGGTAGACAAACAGCACGTGTTAAATACTGTCACCATAGCAACAGCTCACAGTAGGGTAGAGCAATAACACACTAAAAACACTCCCACTCACACAAACACACAGACAGCCCTGGAAACACACATATATTTCAGATATGATAGAGTCCTCGATGCAAAACATACAGCTTATGCAGAACTACAACACAGATAACTGCACCACACCTGTGACAGTTAGGTGGTGTCTTTGATTGGATTGGACATTTATATTGTTATGTGCAAAGTATTTCGCATATGTTAACATCTCAACGTGTGCATGTGTGAACATGGGTGTAGCTCCATATGTTCGTATAAGCATTGTTGGCTCATCTGGTGTGTGAGCACTTGTGACCTTGTTGTTCATTAGTACCAATCGTGACTGCTGTGGGTTTACAGACTCTGTTTACACGTGCAGTGCTTATTTTAGCCTTTTATATGACACTGTGGTGACAGCAGCAGTGCTCTAATAAGATCAGTATGGGTTGGGGTGAAATTTAAAATGTCTATATTTGTAATTTTTATTGCGTGCTGTTATGTTTGCACCACTTAATACAGTCTTGGCTGCTTTGCTAGTAAAGAAAGTTCTTCATTCTCCTGATTTTAAGCCTCCCTCGCAGCATAATTGCATGGGTTTTGTCAATAATACAACAGCCTCCTTTTATTTTTTTATTTTTTTAATTTGCAGGGTTTTTACCTTTTTTTTTTTGAAGCATGGTGGGACGACAGTATGTGTGACCCCTGAGAACCTTGTCACTTAAAGCATTTTCCTTTTAAAATGATTAGAAACGCTGATGTGTGCTATGATCACACACCCCTCTTCCTCTAAAGCTGCTTTATAAATAGAACCTGTGTAGAACTGTAAAAGCCAAAGAAGTGCTATTGAACAGTTAATCCCATAAAACCAACAGATTACTGAATATTCTTTGCCAGTCAAGGCAATAGGCCATTAGCCCAAAGTGCCTTCGTACTTGTTTCCATAATACTTTTCCCTTTAATCCACTCTCACTCTTTGTCTGCCTCGTTTTCTCTCTTATTGAACATACAAAACCCACATTTGTCTCATCATAACTATCACCATTATCACTTTATTTATGACTGATACCTTTATTTTCCGCTGTTAAAAGATTTTCATATTTTTAATTTACACTCTCAACAAGTAAAATCTCAACCAGTCAGCATTGCAAGCCGCTCTCTTTCTCCCCTACATCCTATAAACTGCAATCCACCATTAAACAGCACTTTGGAAAATAGTAAATTTCAGCTATCCCTGTTGGAAGAAACTGAGAGGAGAAACATGGCTCCCGGTAGACAACATCCTCATTAGCCAGAGAAGAGAAATGGACAAAGGAAGAGAGCTGGGGAGGAAGACGGAAGAAACATCTTAAGAGGAGTTATAGACAGATTGACCAACTCTTTGCCATTGAGTTAAATGGGTCGTGTAAAGCAGAGAAAATGAGTATTTGTCACTTTAAGCCTCTCTGAGTGCCTCCAGTGCTTTAGAAGGTTATACTTCAGTGTGTTGTCTGCAGCTACATTCAAATAGGCACATACAGTACACACATGTATACACATTTTCCACCAAAGTGACTTTGCAATGATAAAGTTAAAGCAGCACACTGTAATGATGGAGCGTTACTATTTATAAGAAGACACACTTGAAGATTTGGAGATTAGAAAAAAAAAAACAAAGGTTTCTGGTGTTTTGGTGAACAGCTTTGCTCCTAGGAAACAAGATCATCATACACACACTGACAGGGCTGCTGGTGTCATTAAGGATGTGTTGTTGTCAATTGTCCGTACGCACACATTTATGTGTGTGTCTGTGTGCTTGCTTGTGCCTTCTCTTTTGCAGAGCCATATGAGAGTCGGAGTTCGAGATTAACTGGAGAGAGAGTGTTTCATTATTAAATGTTTCTTTTAAGTTTGCTCATTTTTTATGTTTAAACCATTTTTTGAACTCCATAATGCCCACGTCACTCTTATTCCTTTCCCTTTTCCTCAGATTACAGAGGGAATCCAGGGATGACAAACAGAGAGAGAAGGGTGGATGGACAGTATGAGGAAAGGATATACCCGTATTAAATCCTGTCCTTCTCCACTGATGGCGAGGCAGATATGTCTTTGGTTATCTGCCATTTCTGCCTGTGGCAGAGAGCTGAAGTAAATACATCCACAATGACACACAGACACACATGTGCACAGACACACAAACACAGCGGACGGGACTAGGTGATAGGCACTGGTGCCTGGCTGTATTGATTCAAGGAGTAACACAGTTATTTCTGCAGGTCTGTCTCCAACAGCTGTCCCCCTGTGGCTGCAGGTGAAATGAGGGGATGGGGGTGGGTGGAGATAGGAAGGAAGCACAGGGGAAAAAAAAGAAAGAAAAAGAAAACAGCAGAAGGACATTCCACGGGAATAGATTGAAAACTGGAGTGAAAGGGATGTGTTGTATAAACAAACAGATGGAAGCAATAGGAAGAGGTATGGAGGGAATGAGATGAAAGGCTGAGGGACAAGGAAGAAATGCAAGAAAAGATAGAGGGGGGAGGTGAGCAGGAAGAAGGTGGATGTACTGTGGAGCAGGGGCTGGTGAGGAGAGATGGAAGTGGGGGAGGAGGAAGTAAGAGGAAAACGTGAGGTGGAGGGAGAGAGTGTAAGAGAGCAAGAGGGCAGACTTAAGAACATGAGCCAACAAAGAGAAATAAAGTGAAACAGAGATGCAAGAGAGAAGGCTGCATTGTGGGAGACAGGGAGGGTGAAGAATGGGAAAAACGAGGGGGCAAAGGGAAGGACTGAAACCACAGAGGAGGATTTAGTTCAACACATGTCCAGGCCTATGGAAGAGACGTGACTTCTTCCAAGAGGCTACTGATCAGCGCAGACAAGGAATACTGTATCTGTGTGTGTGTGTGAGTGTGAGTGTGAGTGTATGCAGGCTGACTTACGGTATCAATGTGTGTTTGTGTGCGGGTGTTTAAGTTTGTGTGTGTGGGCACTCCAACATTTCCAGGGCTAATAGTTAACTGCCAGAATAGAGTTCCAGTGACAGAAATACATTGATGTGGGACAAAATTTACAACCGCTGTCCCCCACCTCACCCTTTCCCCTCACCCTTCCTCATTCCAGCCACCCTGATGGGCCAAGGTCAGGCAATTACCCTTCACTGACTAGCACACACACACACACACACACACAAACAGGCGCGTGGCACATCAGCTTGTGTGTGTCTGAGTGTAGTGTAGTGGACAGCGGCCTGGCATGCTAGATTCATGGGAAATATGTCAGCCATCAGCCTGAGCATTTCAAACAATGCCTCACAATGTGCTTGACAGCCCTGAAAAACAGCCTGGTGCTTGGAAACTGCCAGCCCATCATCTCAACTCCCTCATCTGGGCTCTCTCTGGCTCTCCATCTCTCTCTAACTCACTCTGTTTGTGTGCTCATCTCTCAGCATCTCTCTATATCTCATTTTCTCTCCTAATTCACCCTCCAAGCTCTCATTTTCTGTCACACACACTCTCTTTTTAAAATCCTTCTCCTTTATATTTTCTTTTACCCATTCCCTATCCTTGGACATATTCCACAATGTTACATTTATTTTCCACCCTCCAAAAAGAGCCCCTGTCACAAAGCAGTGTACCTGCTTTTTCATAGCTTTTTCCCCCATTCTACTCCTCCTCGTCCATCCTGTAAAACAGCACCAGATGCCCCTTATTAGGAGCTGAGCAGCAGGTCACCCTGTAGTTAAGTACATAACACACACCGACGCAAGTACCCACACACACACACACAAACTGGGTAGTTATGTACATGATGGTATTATCTGGCCCGGCGGTGATATATCTTGGTGAGACACCAGCCCATAAAGCTGCAGGGACATGCAGTCCCCTTCTCTCCTTTCTCCACCCTGCTCCCCTCCAGTCACACACAGTAACAGCCAGCCGGCTGATTCACAGCATTCAATTTACACCGGCTCGTAACAGGAGGTGATGGGCTCTTGGAGGTTGGAGGAGGGCTAACAGTAGGTAGAATTAGAGGATGGGAGGGAATGTGTGTGTGAGAAAGGAAGGAAAGTGGAAAAAAAAAGTGAGTTTTCATGTGAGAAAGGATTAGCAATAAGCCAAACACTGCCAGCTAACAACATTGTGATTAGCAACAGTGATGCTATTACAGATTAGGATGATGAAAAACTTGGAGACATGTTGCATTTAGATTAGAGTCTAAACAGACAATTATGTAACTCTGTTAATGCCAAAATGCAACCTCAGTGTCCTTAGTGCAGGCGGGCATGTGTGTGTGTGTGTGTGTATGTGCTGCCCCTTCTGCGTCTGTCTTGCAGATGTGCATGTTTTGCAGTCAGCACACAAGTGTCAACACAGGCACGGAAAACAATCCAAAGAACAGGCCGACCCCAATCCCATCCCCCGTATGAATATGTATCATTGCAAAAACCCTGATCCATATCTGTTTGATGTAATTCTAAACTCTGCAGTCCCAATCCCCACCTCCCCTTTTCCACTCCATGCTCCATGCTATGCATATATAAACTTATAAATCTGTTATGGTTCAACAGCACATCTACATCTGAGAATTTTTATTTGGAAACACTTTTTTATACTTGCTTCAGCTGAAAAGCCTTTTCAGGTATCATGATTTTTTTTCTTTTCTTCAGAGAGAATTATTCACGGATGGCTCTCAGAAGAAAATAATAAAGAAAAAAGAAACAACCCTCTGAATTTCTGAATAGACATGTGCTAATATGTATAATTGAATCCAAGGTCATATGTGGCCAGCCGGTACTTTCACTGGTAACAAGAAAGAAAAATAACAAGAATTTGTAAATTCCATTTCGCCAATTTATTCATTCATCACAGTTTGGAGCATTCACATGCAGGCAAAGAGTTTCAGGTAATAGTGACATTCCACAGGCTTCTTAGTGTGGTAGCTCTATATTCTCTAGACATGTATTATGTGATATTGCTCCCCTGCCTATGGGCATTACAGCAATGTGCATTGTGGGAGCGAGGAAACAAATAGTGCAGCATCTAAAACATAAGCCCCACTGAGAGTGTAGCAACATCTACACATATGAGTATATACCCATAGAATTATGAATGATGCAAGCTGTGTTTGTTTCTCATAGCACCTTGACATTTAAACTAAATTTATAGGCCTGAACGTATCCAATCAAATAAGACCGCATGGAAAAGGTGATGAAATGATGGGCTTTCTATCAGCATGACAGATATACCATGCATCCTGTCCAAAGTGATATGCCTGTCAACCCTGCAAGTAAGCTATGTGTGTATGCATTCCTTGTTTGGTCGTTTTATGTTATTTGGATATTTGATTGCATGTGTAAATTACAGGAGCTTTGCACACACATCAATCATATGCACGTCATGTTTGATCTTTTGACATATCAGCGCATGAGAATGATGGATACGCATGTGGGCCCGATAGTTGACATTCATGCTCAGCTGATAATTCATGAGCTTCATTGTGCATGGATCTCCCTATTCTCCTTGAGACTGACAGAGGAAGTGGAGTGCACCGAGGAGATATTTAGCATTCACACTTTAGCATGTGTGTGTGTTTCAAATGGTCAGTGACACCCACGGTGGATGATTCATATTCACAGTGTACACTTGTGCCATGCAGGTAATGGTTTCTGATGCATGCTGGATCATTGAGATTCATGGTGCTGCAGCCTCAGACCTGTCAATAGACAACGGGGGGAGGTTGAGGGGTTGGGACAGGGGGGTGGGCGGTGAGGGACGTGGGACAGAGAGAGGGAGGACAGAGCAGAGATTTGGCTGTCGTCTCTGTCATTTCTTACTTGGAGAGGCAAACCCTTGGGACCCCCCTTCAGTAGCAAATGGACAGAACACACACACACACACACACGTGCACACACTCACAGACTCACAGATGCACAACGAGTAATGGGGACAGTGTTTGTGACAAACAACTGAGACAATGTCCATATCAATGATATATGCCCATCAGGAGGGCCTCCCTGGCTGACATATTAGTGGGCCTGTTGTTCAGGTTGAAAATTGTTTGTGACAAATATTTGTGAGTCTTCTTTGCAATCTATGCCATCTCACCATTCACAGGCGCCTTAGCAGAAAAGAAAGAGGTTGAAAGAAACACAGATAATGAAAACTTGTGACACTAAACACCTGAGGAAAGTTTATGAGGAGAAGATACAGGGTTGTAAATGATAGAGTCTAGAATATAATGACAAGAATCATTTGGTAGTTTGTTGAACAAATGCACTTCTCCCTCTCTGTCTCTCCCACTCTCTCTCTCTCTCTCTCACACACACACACACACACACACACACGCATACACAAAACATTAGCTTCCTTATGGGGCTATTTTTTTAGAGCTGCTGAGCCCAGGAAGCAATCCTGGCAGCATCAATGTTTATGTTGTGTTAGAGGGGATTTTACAGAGCATCATATTTCCAAACATTTCAGTGGCCTCCCTTACATTAGAAGGTGCTTCAGGTTACAGATGAGTGATCACAAATGGAGGAGACCCAGACGCGGTGAGGTCAACAGGTGTGGGTTCTGCCTTTTTTACTGCATCGAAAGACTGGCACTATATTAAAACCTGTTGGAACACATGGCCACAAGGACAGAAGTGTAATATAACACTTGTTCAGGTACTTTGTTACATATAATTAGATTTTTTTAACAAGGCTTTTACAAACATTGAAGGTTCACTAATTGATATTTTTCTGCATTAACTAAAGCTCAAAAGACTGTGTAATGTAAAAGGGTAACTCATGGACTCAAAATGATTTATAACCCAACTTTTATTACAGCCTCAGCTATATTAAGTGCAATCAGCACCCTGCAGCACTCGCAGAACTAGAAGCTTGTTTATTCTATCTGTCATACTAGTTTAAAGGATTCCTTTTTTCTTTGAAAGCACATATATTCACTTTGAATTAAAATTAAAGGTTACTTTACATTCGTTGCTTGACATTATTCAGTAGTGATTTCTTTACTTTCATGCCAGCAAAAATTTTTGTCAGGTTAGGTTTCTTTTTTTTCAATAAAATGAAACAACTGGAGTACTGTGACATTTGCTTAAGCTAATGTTATTGCCTCAGCAGTGCATTGACAGCAGGTAGCTACAGAGGGAGCTCATGCACTCCTGTTTTGCTGTAGTTACATTCTGTATTGGTGCAAATCCTTTGGTATATTGTAAAGTGGCCTTCCTCTCGGGGCAGTGTTAATAGTTGCATTAGGTCAAGTACACTTTGCTGTACTTAAATCCAGAGATGCAGAGATGATGGGTGAATCACTATCCTTCAAGCCAGATGAGTTTTACTATATTGCACCGCCCACTTTTACAGTGAAGTTTCACAGCGCGGTTTATACCTAAAATGCAACATTTTTACAGATATAGGACAGGGATAAATATGTCAGAGGATAATGAGGGAGACTGAAAAACAGATATACAGATATAATATAAACAACATGATCAAACCAGAAAGTCAACCACTCATCCACTTGCTTGGCCTTGAAGCCCCATCGTTAATAGCAATGCTGAGGTCCCTTGTTCGTCTTCTCTCTGCAGCTCTGTTAAGCTGTTACTCGAGTTGTCCCGAAACAGATGAAAATATCGTGTTGGCCAGTCAAACCTGTGGTGTTTGCCAATATGCATTGCTCTAGATAAAGGTTAAAATGTTGAAAATAAATTCCTTAATGTTTTACAGCTTTAAATAATAACATCCATGCAAACAGGATTAACTGCTAGGTAGCAGGTATCCAATTACAGACCTGCTGTGAAATAAAAATATTCCATTGGCTCTTGCTAGCTGATCTTTATGTTACCAGATCACATATATATTTTTTAAATACCTACTTTCCACTCCCCACAGAAGCATTTGCAATAATTCATAAACCCAAGTACATGAAAGCAGAAAAGCCTAAGTATTCCTTAGCATATAGGAAATCTATCTCTGTATGAACATGGTTCTCAGCAGACTTTAAATGGCCATAATGAATATGGCAGACATCAAAAATCAGAGTGTAGAGACTTATTTTCCTCTAGGGTATATACACAGTAACCTACTGTATTTAATTAAGAGCTCTACATAAGCATGCTTGTAATCTTGCCACCACAATGTGACAGTGGTACACTTGCACTGAAAAATATTACTTTACAAGAAATATAAAAAAATCTAATCTTAGCCTATAACTTAGTTCTATGCAAATATGATAGAAAAAACAGATTATATTATACAAGATACAGAAATTATTTTATGGTGAAGATGTTGACTCTTAGCCTATAGCTACAGCTTTAGCCTCAACCTTTAAGCACAATTGTTCTCAAACATTATTTTTTACCTTTAACTCCCCTAAACTAATGCTTATAAATGTGACAAAATTAGGTTCTCCCATATAATTAGAGTTCTGCTGTATGACCCTGTTCAACAGAAAGTGTATGAAACTCATGGCCAAATAAGTCATTCTGTCTTTTTGTTACTTAGAGATGGAATTAAATTTTGAAAAAAGGAATAAATCTTTTTTTAGCAGAGGACCACATGGCACTCTTCTCTGCCCTCCAAGATGCCTGGGGGTCCGTGGAGCCTTTGAAAATCACTGTTTTAATGCAATATCATTTATGCAGCCATGAAGTGCACATGAACCAAAAACCAGATAAATAGCCATTTTAGCCAATTTGGACACTTTTACTTTGTTGTATAACTATTTGCACTGCACGTTTTTCAAAAATAAACTAAACTGAAACTGCATTTGCATGTTACCATTAATCATACAACATGCTATTTTTGTCTGTAGACATCTGTCTGGCTGACTGTTAAAAAAAAGAAAGAAAAGAAAAGAAAACTCTGAATTTGGAGTGGTTAACCTGCCGCAGTTTGTGCAATACAAGGATTTAAACCCTCACGGACTGAGCAGTCGTTAATTAACGTCATTAACCGAAGGGGGCGGGGCTTATCAATCCCGTTGCTAATCGAGATGTTTTCAACATAGCTGTTAAGCGCTCGTTTTATGATAGGAGATGTACTGTACAACTTGGGGCAAACAAACATTGTTTTACACGTGAAATCTACAACAACAGCAACAGATATAAGGCGTATTAACTGTAAAGAAGAGGCACATAAAAACAGACAAGTTCAGCAACTGGTAACTGACTGGAGCTAATACTGATGCTAGCTAACCCTCTGGGTCACCGGGGCCGTTAGGTAAGACATCACCTGCGGCCTCAGGCTGCTGCAGCCTCCAGAGAGAGGTGTTCTCAGTCTCGGTATGAAGTTTTTTATATTTCGTTGGATTCTTAGCCTACAGTTCATAGAGTGCTGAGGAAGACCAAAAAAACCCCCCAGACTTTAAGGTAAGACAGCTCGCCCACCATTGCTACCATTTGTTACCGCTAATTGCTGATTTTTAATGAGCAGTGCATCAGTTTGTCATGCAGTCTATGGCTTTGTTAATTGGCAAAACAGCCTCTGGTGATCTGAAGGCCGTACTGTTTCGGTGTGTGACTGACAGATGTCTGTTATGTGACTCAGTTGGCAGAGTGATATTAATTGTAATTGAAAAATACTTCAAAATAAGGAGAAGAACATGAGAAGGCTTAACGTGTCTGATGAGTGGTTCAGTATCTATAGAGCATTTTTTTTTCTCTGTCCTTTAATGCAACTGATTTAATTGTGCTGATGAAAAACGTTCAAATTCATGCTGTTTAGGAGTGAAACGTTGTCTATGCAGTTTCCATCTAATATTGTCAGATGTGCAAGTGTTTCTGTTGATGTGAGTTCAAATCAGTCTGAACAATATGTTTGTCCTGTTGCTGCAAAACTGAAGGATTCCCACGGTATTCCTTATTGTTATATGGCTGCAATTTTATTGATTTTTCAAGCATAAATTGGAGTTATTTACTTCTATAGGCCCTGTGTTATTTAATTTTACTAGACAAATTAAGATACTTCTCAGAGAGAAATCAGTTAGTATTAGTGTTGTAGATCAAAAGAGGTCATTTATATGAGTCTGATAAATGTGGGCGCTGTGTCAGCATCTCTGTGCTCTGTGCAATATTGTGAATTACCTGAGCTTTTTGATAAATGTAATTCAGGGAGCGAATGCTGGCAAATCTTTTGTATGTTTTTTTTTTCTTAAGCAGCTTCTAAAATGTTGGCTTTTGAGTTCAAGTTTTACTTTTTTTGCAATAGACATGTTTATTTACTTCTTGTAACTGAATGAAGAGGAGTTATTGCAGTTAAATTTTGCTTGATATGTGAGCTTCTCCCTTGCAGATAACAGGCAACCCCAGTGCCACAGTGCCACATCCCTTTGAGAGTAAAGATTGCTAGAGACATCCCCATAGATGTTCACCAAAAGAGACAGATATCAGTATTTCAAGTGTAAGAGTAAATGTGTGATCCCTGGCTGAAGGCCACCTGTCTGTCATCTCTCTGAGCACCAATGGCTCGCTGAAATCTTCCTCACAGCTGCCATACATGCACTGCTGGCCGTGTCCTCCTGCTCTGCTCCTAATTCACAACTTTAAGCTTTTTTTCTTCGTCTTTCTCTCTCTTCTCAATTTCCCTTTTTCCTTTTTTTTTTTTTTTTTTTACAGCAGTCAGACCTATCTGTTAATCTCTCCCTCACTCTCACACAACCTGACCATTTCACCTTATCCCATAAGCACCATTTTCACTTGATCTTTCCCCTCTGGCTACACATTACTGATCATCCTCTTTGTGCCCTCGTCTCTCAGTCCTTCTTGTATTTCTCATACTCTCCTCAACTCGTCACCTGATTTTGTTACTGAACGAATAGTTTCATTTTAATAAAAACCCGTCTGGGCTACAGTCTCCACTTCTCATCTCTTGTCCGCCTCTCTTTCTCTCTGTCTCTGTGCTTGCGGTCCCTCGGGTGACATAATTTAATATTCCCGGTGTCATAGTAAAGAGAGAGGAGGCTGTGGTTGTCAGTGTGGCACAAGGGCCCACATTGATTTAGCACTAGCATCACAGAGGGAGCATCTCTCTTTATTTTATTAGCAGGCTATGGTCAATCTGATGCAGTGACAGGGAGGTGGGGCAGTATAGCTCAAATAAACAGCTGACAGGCCGAAGTAGCAGCTTGTACAGTACTACTGTACATTTACTGCATAACCATGCAGTGCACGGATTTGTGTTAAAGTATTTAAGGAGTAATGAAATACTTTGCATCTGCTGTCTTCATACCAGCAGTTTTTCTCCTATCTAATTACTTGGTGTCTGCTGTCAATTCAGTAATTAACAGAGGTAAGCTTAATGTCTGCTTAGGGATGTGTAATTTAGGAATTTGACAACATTTAAGTGCTCTAGTCAGGGCCTTAATGATAAATGACACTTGTTGTTAGTGTGGAGTGGATTTGGTTTAGAAATCTTTATCCTGACACTTAATGCGACTTGGCTGTGTGATTACCACAGAATTGTGCCTGACTGCAGCACTGTTTTATCAGTAACTTTAGTTAGGTGATATGTTGGGAGTTTTTTTAGCTTGGTATTAATTTTGACAGGTGTTATAGTCATGTTATTTTGTGCAGGTCAGGCTAAATACAGTGTGTGTATTTGTATCTATATGTGGCTGGGTGTGTTACAGAAACTGAAGGCACAGCACTGCATGTGTGGAGGTTCACTGCCTGCCACCTCCCTAAAGGGGCTAACATGCAATTATTTAGCATCTACCTTGAGTGCACTGACATAAAAAAAAAACTGGAGGAAAAAAATAAAAACAAAAATAGAATATGAGAGACCTGTAGAACCTGTAATCAACTGCACTGAACACATTCTGATTTTTAGATGCTTAAGGCTTACTTATTATGTTTTTCACGGACTGCTAAAGACCAAAGGGTGCATTGCAATTTGTGGAGACACTTTGAATCCTGGCATCAGACCTGGGGTATGTTATGAACATTTTCTGGCAGGAAAAATCTGGCAATATTCATTCTAAACAGGTTGATCTGTGGTCTCTATAAATGCTGATAAGGAGAGCTTATCAAATTGAAAACATGAGAGACACTTAATTTTCACACAGCCAAAATGCCACAGTTTAACCCTCTGAGCCCTAGGCTATTTTTGACCATTTTTAATTTACCTGGATTTATTGTCTGATAAAGCTTGTATAATACCAACCCTATAATGCATGGCATCAGTTTTTTCTGATGATCACTTACGGTCAAATCTGGTGAAATTAAAGATGATAGTAAAAGTCTTAACATGTAAATTCAACTAAATATCAGTAAGAATGCTATAAGCGCTCTTTATGCACGCCATGCAACACAATCTAAATGCACAAAGATGAAATCTACAGATATTTGTTGAATTTCTCCATCTTCCCTGTCTTATTTTGGCTGAAATACATAGACCTCAGTTCACGCACATAGATGCACAAATAGTCAGACAAGCCTTCCATTGGGGGACAAGACGTAAACAAACCTTTAATAGGTCAAAAGACACTTCCAGAGCATTATGGGAAAACAAGTATACCCATTTGTATCAAAGCTAACAACAATAATTGATCAATAATGGATGAATTATGGACAAAAAGACTATCAAAATTGTATCAGTATAAGATTGTATGTATAAGAAGTGCTACAGAGTAAATTATCAATAAACTATATGGATTCCTGTTGCATGCGACAAGTTCAGGGCGTTAATTCGTGATGAGACTAATAACGCCCAGTTTGATTTTTCTCTGTATATATGGATGTAAAACTGTCTCTCAGAAAATGACAAACTCAACCAAGTGCAGACTACCACAGAGCACATCTGCTCATGCTGTTGGAACGGTAAATGTTATCAACGGCTAGCTACTCAGCCTGCAAAGAATATGAAAAAAGTTTTAAATGTTTCCAGCATTCACCCATTCACACACACACACACCTGCACAGTAATGGCAGGTTGCTTCTTTACATATAATGCCAACCTTTAGGAACTAAAACACACATTCACACACCAATTGAACAGCCACTGGGAGACATCTTAGGTTCAGTATCTTACCCAAGGACACTTCAATATGCAGACTGGTGGAATTGGGGATCGAACCACTGACCCTCTGATAAGTAGACAACTTGTTTTACCTAAGCTACAGCTGCCAAAAGGAAGCCAAAAAAGCCTTTGAAAGACAAAGCTGGACTGCGTCGTTTTGTTTGGACTGTGTCAATATATTGATGTCCATTGTGTGAACGATTCTCAGGAGGATGTATGTAGAGATTCAAGGGTACAGCAGGTGATAGAATATGTCATGTTGTGTTCGATTCCATGTGTATTTGTGTCAAGTGGCTGTGGAGGGATCGATCCGCCACGCACAATGATTTATACTTGTATCATGCGATGAGGTACGGGGCCAAGGTTTTAGGCTGAATGCTGCGTAATTCACTATGGCTATGTGAGCTTTCATATGTGAGTGTGTGTGTGCACGCTCTCGTGTTTATGTGTGTGTGTGTAAGACTATTTGTGTGATTCATAAGATGGAACCCACCCGGCTATGAGGGAACTCATTAGACTCCTGTCGTCTGGCCTCCCAGTAGGAAAAATACCTGGCATCTGGGAGTTTATATTCCCTCTTCTTTACAACTCTCTCTCTCTTGCTCTTTATTGCTTCCACACTCTGTGCCACAAAATCCAAGAGCAATCACCAATCAATCTTGTACACTCACCAGGCCCTCTGTCTGCTGCTAAACACCACCTGCCTTCTCCTGTTTTCCTTCGCTGCACACTCAGCCTCCTCTTCAGTCATATTCCAACACATCCTCTTCTCCTGCTTTTGTATTATACTCCATTAAGGCTCATCAGGCTCATCTCCTCATTCTCCCGTAATCATGTCATCCGTGCATTCTTCCCACCCTCCACACTTCAGCCCAGTCATCTATCACTCTTCTGTCTTGTCTCTTCCACACTTATGGTCTGCTTTTATAAAACTCCCAAGTGATTGCTTGTCAGTGCTGATTGTATGACTCTGACACCTCTTTTCCTTCTGTTCTCCTCTCACCTATCCCGTACCTATAATTCCACTTTGTCATCATGGAGATCTTGTCTGCTTGTCAAGTCAAAGGTTTAGTGTAGGTGAAAGAGATATGCAACCGGGTGCATTTTTATGACAATTCACGTCACGAAAGAGAGTGAGCAAAAGAAAAAAGATCAATCAAGGACAACCAGAAAGGCATCGGAAACAGTCAGGTTTTTTTTTTTGAGAATTCTTAAAATGCACTTGTGCAGCACTGCTACAAGTACCTCTCCAGAGAGGGCTTATTTTAGGGGCTAATTTTCTCTATGTTTAGCTGTTTGAAGGTGGAGAAACTTAAAGAATGAGCTGAATGTGGGACACAAGTTGTTCTACATTTTCTACAGTTAAGTTTCGAAACGTTTCTTACTTAATGTAGAAAACAGATAATTTGTCATTTCAGAGATTGTCCTATAAAAAGAAGAAAATCCTTAGTTCTTGGCATCATCATCGTCCATTTATAGCAACTGCCTGAATGCAGCGTATGTTCAAGTGGCAAAAACTTTGGCTAAAGGATCTCTTGTGCATGCATAGAACTCTTACTAAGATCTACAAAGCCCACACACTTTGAACTCATAACCACCAGTTGTTAGTTTTCTATTATCAGGCTAATGTTTCAGCAATAACTGTAACCACACTAACAGAGGTTTTACCATGAGGCATAGATGTGCTTAATGTCTCAACTTTTTAGCTCCTCTCTCTGCTGGTTTCAAGTTCATCACACTTTTCGTCCCTTCTCCATCTCTTCCTCCAGCTTCTCTCCCCCCTCTCCTCCTCCGTGTCCTCTCTTTAGCTGTTGCGATCCACAAGGTAATGGTGCTTGTCGTCTGGAGTCTGTTCCATCAATATGTGGCCTGTGTCTTGACTGGGTAGGTCAACCCTGGGTTTACGCTTTCAGACAGTACTCGCCCACCCACTCAGCCTCAGTCTCTGTTGAGCCTCCCCAATCTATACCAACTCAACATTTTATCAGCAGTGAAACTTTTTTTTTGTGATTTTTTAAGCCAGTTTCAATCATTATCTGATCTTTCTTTAAGCCTGAAACATGATGTGCAAACAAACATTGTGAACAACAAAAGAAAATAAATGGTAGTAAAAATGGCAAAAAAACCCAAAACAAAACCCTGAAACATTTTTTGTGAGGACATTTCTTATGCCCTTTTCTTTATAATGGAAATATCAAAATCCCTTAAGATATCACATCAAACAAAGAATCCTGCGGTATGTCTGCAAACTGCAGAACCCCCAATGAGGCCTTTACTGCCTTGAAGTAATCACCTGCAAGCCACACAGGGAGAGGAATAAAGCATGCTAGGCACAAAAGGAGAACTCATAACCATTAAAGTCAGTACAGTAATTGAATGAAAGGTGGGCTGCTGTTTTAGTGGCTGTGGGGCAGGTATGTGTCCTGAAAAGAAAGCAGAATGCAGAGTCTTTTTGGTTGTTACAGTAGGTGTTGCATCATTAGGATTTAAGGGCTGATTCAGTGTTTGGATTGGGCTTAGTCAAATGTGAAATGGCAAAAGAGGGAATGCTTTCATTATGACGGGTAATTTCACACAATGATGGATTGACAGAAAGCACACTTTACGTTCCTCGCCGCATCCTCTTGAGTGTGTAAGTCACGTCAGTGTGTGAATACCTGGCTGTTTGTGTTGCCTTTATTTAACTGCGGATATGTGTGCAATAATGTGGCTCAGTGTAAAGTGAAGGCACTTCGCCAGGTATTTCTGTCAGCTGGTAATATCTTATCTTCAATATAAGCCCATATAAACACAGTTGCACATCAGTATTCAAGAAAGGACCTTTGCTGTGGGAAAGTGAAACAATTATAAAATAGGAAGATTTTCTGTACGTGCACAAGCATATGTGTTTGTGCGCATTTCTCAGCATGGGCCCAGAGAGCAGGATGTCAGCCACCGCGGCATATGGTGTGCACCCAGGTGATGAGCCAGTCTCCAGCACGGGTCGTTTTTGTGTGTGGGTGCACAAGCGTAGGTGTGTGTACTTCTTTCACTCTGATGACCATCTGTGCCCCGCTCTTCAAAGCAGCCCTTGCTGCCCAGCCCTATAGACAAATGAATTATTAAACTGCTTTTGCAGGTGACACTCCAACCATTTGTTTCCTCCTCTCTGGCGAAGCAGACACAGACAGAGGAAACAATCGCTCAGAGCCTGCGCCGTAACCCTCCCATCTGATCCCCTAACATCTCTGCATCACCCTCTCTGGTCTTCTTTCCCGGCTCCATATGCTCGTCTTTGACATCCTTTTGTAGCTGCAGCACTCCTTTACCACCATTGTCTGCTTATTTGATGTCCCTCTGTCCTTATTACCCTACTCCTTTGCCTCTCAAATGACTCCATGCTTAATTTGGTCTCTCTCTTTTGCACTCCGTCCTTCTCTTTCTCACTCTCCCTGTCATTCTCTTGCCATCCAAAAAAGTCAATCTTACTCCTAGCTTCAGCCTGGGGGACTACAACCGCTTGAGGAATCCAATAAGGTTGATTAAGTGATGACAGTATAATTACAGCGATGGCACAGGCACAATCAATCTCTTGCTTCCTGAATAGGATAAATGAGCTGACCTGGGTCATCAGCGTATGGGAGATAACTTCACTCTGCGCATACTTGCATGAAAGGCTGAGACCAAGTCAAATAATCAAACGTGAAGAAAGACACGCCACATTTTTTTAAGATCTTGACCATTTGTGTGCACAGTTAAAATGTTATATATCAAATAATCACTTCAAACAAATGTATTTATTGTCATCTTCTTTTATTGAACTAAATGGAATTCAATGACAGAATTGACCAGAAGCTCCATCCCAACGGCAAGAGCCTCTTAAAGCATTACCTTTTAAATCTCTACTACACAGCCATTTGGAGAAAATAGTGTAAAGATGTATTCCTCCTATTTATGTTTCTCATCAGCAAGAACTCTTTAAAGTCAGCAGCAGAATGTCATTTATCATCATTTAATCCCTAAAACCAAACTTTTGCTTCCAGCTGTTTATAAATGACTCCAAAGCACTTAGAGCAAACAAGTTAAAAGTTTAGCAAGGTTCAACTGTATGGAGATGTGCAAGACGAACCAAGTTGTTTTTCATTTAATTCTCTGGTGAAACAGCAGCACAGAATTCTAAACTGCATTTTAATGCTCCATAGTTTTTACATAAAACTAAAGTATAGTTGATAGCTGTGTTGATGTGTGGTTATTTTATGTGAAGACATTGCAAATCAGTGAAGAATTTAGAAGACTGTCAACAAGGATGCATGTATTGGAATTACTATTTTTTTTAATTTCGAAACATCTCTTTTATCTTTTTCAAGAACATAAATACAAATAATAAGAAAAAGCACTCATTGAAGTGGTAGAAAAAGCACAGTCTCTTCAGCAGTTAGATCAATTCATCATAGGTTTCAAGAAAAAAAAAAGATAAAATTTTTCCAAACTTTAATGTTTGTTTTTTTGTGAGATTGCTCGTCTTTTCAAGAGCAAGGTAACACATACGGATATAGGATAAGAAACCACCTCTTTACCAATAATGTGAACAATACATCCCAACACTTTTTTCCAGAAGCAGATTTTCCAGATTTTCTCAAGTTGAAGAACTTTAAGATTTGATTTACTCCTGTTTATTACATGTGACAGCAGCTGGACGTGGTCTTTTTCACTCTGTGTTTCTGTGTCCACTAAGTGTCAATGCAGTCTGTGCTGTTGTGCCATATTGATATCTAGCACACTGGAACCAATTAACTGCACGCAGTCACTTCCTCCTTTGCTTTTGTTTGTATTGGAGTTATTGGTAGGACTTAAACAATACTGTTGATAACTGGCAATGTGAGAACACGACTGGCAAAGGAAGTAATCCACTCATAGAAGCAAGCTTCTCCGCCGGCTCTAATGACCTTCATGCCACATATGTACCAATTACCACAAGCATCAGTGCCTGGTGGGTTGGAATAAAGAAAAGTTGGCTCAAGGATGCCTGCGTCTATCAGTGAGGTGGCCTTTGCCTTGTACATTGTTGCCATCCCTCAAGCATCTTCTGCATTGCTATCTTTGACCTGAGATGTCTGTAGACTATTCTGCCAATCAGTCAACGAATTAGTTATAACACACCATTGCACTTTATTATTTTTTTTTTAACAGCTCTTTTGCCTCTCGCTTAAACACAGGGTAAGTGGGTCTGCTGAAAGCTGACCTCATGTAATGCTGGCGTAGTTTTTTTTTTTTCTCAGTGTTAGACTGTGTGCATACAGTCACACAATCTTAAACTCTTGTGTTGTGCCTGCAAGTCCTTTTTCTTTCTGTATTTCCTTTTTCTTCCTTCCTTCCTTCTTCCTTCATTCCTTCCTTCATTATTAAAGTACTTCATTGGAATGACTGCACGTAGGTAAAATATAACAGCATAGTGTTTTTTTTCTGTACACTTAGCCTTAACTTGGTTAAAATTCTTCAAAAAGGGAGGAAAACCCTGCATTGTTTTCCATGTGTTATGAAAATCCTGGAGCCCTACATGTGAACACCAGGTGTAAATAGGATCATAGTTGCATACCTTTTCATCATTTATGGCGATGGCATCTGAGTCACTTGCTAATTCTGCTTGATGAAGGCTCCCTGCTACCTAATGTGGATCAACAAAGGTTTAATTAACATTAACAGTGCCATATTTTTACACCTGAAGTGAAATGCAGGTTGACTGAAAAAAAAAAAAAGAAAAGAAAAGGAGTATTTTCTAGAATGTTCTTGGTGAATCAGCTGTGGCCTTGTTAACCTTAACTTAATGAGACCAGTCTGGGAAATCTTTTTCCTCCTGTCTGTTGCTGTTGCTGTTGCAGTGTTTGCTGTCTCGTTTTCTCGCTGAAGTCTAGTAGCAGGTGGCTTGGCATCCGGTCAGAGTGCTCATAACCTCCAACAAAACTCATCTCATCATTTCATCTTTCCAGTTCTATGGCCATCATTAGCAAGTGTTTGCAGATATGGTAATTTTGCCTGTGAATATTATTAATGGTCCATAATGAAATTTCTCTGTGACTCCAACAGATGGGGAAACCAGGAGCTAGGCTACAAAATTCATGACATCAGCGAGGTTTCAAAACATTTCTCTGATTATCAAATGAACAAATTGATGGCTTTTACATCTGAATGTCTTCAAATCATCTGTGAGTACAGTTCAATTTAATATTTAAAAGCCTTTCTGCACTTTAAAAGGGTCAGGTGTGCAGGGAGTTTGACACAGGAGCAGAGGGTACCTTTCATCTTAAAAGACTTCAGGAAAGAGCCATATTCATGGTCATAACTCATTGTGACTCTCCCACTGCTTTTGAAGGGAAATTAACCAGAGTTAAAAGGCCTTTGTCAAGCCAGACAATCAAAGAATTAATTGCAGCTTGGTGAATATTTTAATCTACAAAGAAACTGGATCTACCATCTGTTTCACTTTACAAGATAGTGAATAATGGCCGTGGAAATCCATATTTCAACAAGAGGATGATTTTGGTTCCAACGGGTGATTTTCACAGCCGATAATATGGCTGAGAGTATCAAAAGATTTACAAAAGTTAGTTGAAAAAGATGGAAAATAAAAAATAATAAGATACATTTTTGTGATGTCAGGCTGATATCAAAGCTGTGCCAGACAGGAAACACATTGCACAATTTGCTCCTTAGCCTGCCATGGTTCAGCAAACACACACACACAAACACACAATAGAGCACACACATGCACACACACACAAATTTACAAAGACTCACTCATCAGATTTCATGTTCGCTCCATTTCTCATTGACTCACTATCTTCTGCCCCGTCTCCTTCATCTCTCTCTCTCTCTCTCTCTCTCCCTCCCTCTCTCTCTGCTCCACCATGCCTTTGAAACGTCTGTCAATATTGACTTTATTTATTTAATTGACACTGCTCATGCTGACACTGGGACCTTGCATAAACAATGACGCAACGGTTTGGAAACTCCTGGTGATGAACGGAAAAGGGGAGGGGAATAAAAGAGAGAAGCACTCATTCCTCGCTCCTACCCTCATCCCTTGTCAGTCCATTGGGAGGAGAAGCTTAAGTACTTTGGAGCTGGAGTGTCTGTCTTTCACACATCAAACGATTTGTTTTATCCGGTTCATATTCTCCCCTTTCAGACCCTGTGCAGCCTGATAAGGCTTTGATGATGAAACGCAGAGGACATCTGTGCATTATATCTGAATTGGCATGCACGAAGGTGTGTGTGTGCGTGTCAGTGTGTAAGTGTGTGCGCACATGTGTGTTTGTTTGTCTCTCGACAACAATGTAAAATTCAGACAGTGATGCCAGCAGCTCACCTCATTCTCGTCACATGTGCTGCCCCGAGAACTGGTGTCACCTTTCACTTCTCCTTTTCTCTGTCTCCCTTTATTACATACACCCCATCCCTCTCTTTCCCTCTGAACAGTGTTAGAATAAATAAAAAAGGTAATTAAGAGCAGAAGGATTTCCTAAACACCTGTAATAAGAATCGAAAAGAAGCCTGATATGATTTGTAAGGGGTATAGGAGGTCTTAGTTTGTGAAGTTTGCTCACACACATGCCGAGACTGCTGTAACTGCTGTCTGCATGAAAGACAGCTGAGAGACATGTCACTTCAGTCCCTGAAGGTGCAACCGTTTATGACATACAAAAAAGTTCATAAAATAGCAGGATGGAAACAGTGTTTTCAAAATGTGAGAGAAGTGCAAACATGTTTACTTCTTGGAAATATTAACTGATCGGGGCTCAGAAATTAGCATTTATTTTGTTCACTGTGACAAAAACTGAGCAGGTTTGCAAAATAGGCTTCTAAATTTGTTCTAATATACATGACACTCAGATTCAAGTATTTCCCTGCTGTACAAAGACCTCAAAGCATGTAGCATTGGCTTCCCTTTTTTTTGCATGCGGATGTTTTATTATTTTTTTTGTCAAATTATTTGTTAATTAATGCTTAAATTAATCGAAGTAAATGTGAATATATATGTATATATTTAATTTAGAGAGCACTTCTTAAAAAACTCACCAAAATTCTTCACAGAGCAGCATACTAAAACAGACAGGCCCAAGTAAAATATCATCAGTATTTAAAAAGAAAACTAATTAAAACAGAAACCAGGTCCTCTGCTCTTTCCCGCAGCTCATCGCTGAAGCGGCGTGTTACTGAGGCAGTCATAGCGGATGTCCGGAGCATCCTCTAATCCCGCTGTTCGACAGCCTAGCAGCTGCCTCTGAGGCCTGTGGCGCTTTGCCTTGGGGCTGCAAAGTGCTGGAGGGGTATCTTTGAGAAGACGGCTGGCAGTAAGAGGGACCAGGGTCTTGGCAGGGTTTACGCCGTTAAGAGTGAGCCCTGTGAGGCATGAGGTTTGCACTAATCACGCTGCCCCTTCTGCTGCTGCTTTGAGCTCGTGAGCTTTGGTGGGAGGGGTCTAGTGGTGTGATAGGAGGCAGCAGAGGAAGAGGTGGAGGGTTTTGCTTTGCATATGTTTAAACTGTCTAAATTGCCCCCAACTTTAAGTAGCATTTTCTTGCTGTGTTATGGTTGGTGGCAACAATAGAGAATAAAAATCTGAAAATAGTAACAACAAAAAGATAGATTTAACTGTTGTGTTGTTTTTTTTTTTAAATATATTTTAGGCCTCAGTAGTAGAGCAGAGAAATGTTTTGTATTATCAATACATCCCATGGACTTCAATGTATTACAGCAATGAGCTGTGCTAAGTAGTGTCTCTTTGTTGACTATTAACTTACTGTAGGAAAAATATACTTTATGTCATGAATGTGCCGAGAGGAAGGGTGGAAAAGCAAAGAACCGAAAGGTAATAACATGTAGAACCATAAGTGGTGTAGTTAGTGAGAGGCTGAACCAGAAACACACACATACACACACCCAGCTGTCACCTGCAAGCTAATGGCTGCAGTAGAGAATTTGGCTGTTAGAGGTGATGAACACTAATGATTCTGCGGTCAAAATCACACCAGTAATATGAGATTCATTCGTTTAATACAGCTCTATTTAGATAGTATGAAAGTATTTTGTGACTGATTTTCTGTCAGTAGTCATTGACAAACTGACTAACCATTAAAGCTCTAAATAACAAATGTAATTAAATAACTAACTGCTCTGCGTAGAGGAGGCATGGCTGTTTTCTGCATCATGAAGTCAAACATGCAAAAGTGAATAGCTATGAACTGCACTAACAGGTAGGCCTCCATTTTGATAGAGTGCAGCTTAAAAAACCCAACAGAAAGAGAAAACCCCTTTATATTAAGCCTTACTCTCAAAAATTTTCAACAAAAAAAGACCCTGAGCTGGTTTGCTGTTTGTCAGTTGACAAAGCTAAAGTCTCAAAAGACTACATTTCTCATGTGATCTAAGTAATGCTGGACTTCTTACATGGATCCAAGTCCAGGGGTCACGCTGGGCATGTGCTCAGTCAGGGAGAGTTTGGTTAGTTAGTCACAGTCATCTAAAGAACCCAACTTGACACAAACAATAAAACTAATGGCAGTGAAAAAGGGTGATGGCGGTGTATTGCTGAACAGCTTTAGACAGGATGGCAAGACTGCAGTCTGTCAGCAAAGCCGACTAAACTACATTTGAACCAGATGGTGGTTCAACCTCCTCTGCCTCATTTCGCTGTGATTTACTCTTCGAGTGACAGAACAGTCAGCAGCCCTGCAGGAGAGATGATCTGTGGTGGGCTGGGATTTCATAACCTTTTAGTTAACTATGTTCTAACTATGGGCAGGACATATACTTCCACTTCTCTGACTGTTTAAGACATTTATGATTTTTTTTTTTCTCATCACATGACTGAGAGAGACATTAGAATCTTCCAGCTAAGAAAACAAACATAAGGGTCATGAGCTTAAAAGGAGTAACAAATAGTAAATGCTTGAACAAAATTTAAAAGTAAAATTTGAGAAGACAAAATTCTGAGTCATCTAAGCTCTGTTTTATATTATTAGCACTTTAAGCTGTTATTAGATTTCACTTCAATGCACAAGATGTTTTCCTATCACACTTCCATTCATTGCAATTAGCCTTCAGTCTGTTGTGTTGCTCCCTGCTGCTGACGTTTGACAGGTCGCTGCTGTTGTAAGCAGGGGCTGCATTATTACTGACCTGCCTGACAAAACGAGCAGCACCTTGTTAGCTTGTTCATGACAGCAATTTTGACTTAACATATTTATTCTTCCTTCATTATGTTGTTCATGTTTTTATAAGACAGCGGGCTCTAATTTCGTAGACCAGGCGCAGGCGAGGCGCACCTGCCCTGCGCCGCGCCTACGCCGCGCCAACGGGGTGTGGCCAGCGCATTTTGCAATTTTCGTGAACGGCGCAGTCCGGCGCACCCACGCCTCCGTCCCTCTCACCGGCG
>JAQMCX010000043.1:23102008-23125671 GCA_029814765.1 Acanthurus leucopareius | reverse complement strand
GGTGCGCTGGATGAAATTACCACTGCGCGGGGTCCGCCACCCTGCGCCACCTGCGCTGCGCCACGAAATTAGAGCCCAGCATTTTAACTTTGATTTGTAATGTGACCAGCAGTGTTTCCCTTTTAATTTTCCTGGCTGGAAAACCTACCTCGTCAACAGCACCCTAATCCTCAGAAAGAAAAAAAAAAAGTTCATGTTCAGAGAGCTTGATTTTTTAAAACTTAATTTAAAATCAGTGGGTATGTTTCAGTTTCCTTCTCCCCTTCTTTCTCTGGTGCACTAGTCACTGATGATGCAAATTGCAGTTTTACTGCTACAAGGTTTATTTTGCACAATTACTTGATTTATCTCTCTGAATTTTAATGTAGCACTGTCTAGTCAATGCTAATTGTGTTCACTGCACTGATAATATTTTGGTACAGACTAGTTTCAGTATTTAGTCAGTTTATAAATTAGCCGCTGTAAGTAAAAAAACTTACTGGTCTAATTAGCCTAGCTACACTGCCTTGTATAATTGTACAAATATGCATGCATTTGTTTCTTTGTGCCTTCATTAAAAAACTAGAGTTATGCACCACCATACTGTACCGTTTATACTACCTGTGCTGAATAGCACTTTCATTTTACAAGTGAATTTCATTTGTATTTTTGTATTTGTATTTTTATTCTCATCAAATTAGAAGAAACAGCTGATATTTACTTGCTTATTACTTGGCACACTCTCACAGATCATGCTGCGTTAAACATTAAAGTGTCTTAAAACTTAAGTTGTGTCTTTATATTATACCTAAGAGGCCTCCAGACTTACATTTTTTTTAGCGATGCAGTGTCCTTCTCAGATATGGATACGATTCAACGTAAGCAATCTTGAGTAGATAAAATAACAATGTAAGAATGCACTTACACTGGGCCTATTTGCCCCTTACTGTGATGAAGCGTGACACCCCCCCCCTCCACTGGCCTGCACTTACACCGTTTCAGGCTCACCTGGGCCTGAGCATAGTTACCTATTGTACACACATCAGCACATTGTGATTTGACACGCATGGCTTTATGTCTTTTCTTGCAGATTTTCACAAGGACACAAGTTGGCAAACCAGACTAGGAATAATGCAATCAAACTGTAATGTATTTTCTCAACAATGTGCATTTCTGCCTGATTCAGTCATAGATTTTCATATGCAATAGTGGCTGTAACAGTGAAATAAACATTCTGTGATCCCATTCTTCTCAACTAGATCATCAAACTATTTCTTATGTTTTCATTATTTTGCTACAGACACATGGAAAGGTAGAACTTACGTACTGTGTATTAAAAGGGGCCTGTTTTACTTTTCTTCTGTCTGACTTGGTGTTCTGACCCATGTTAGACCTTCATCACAAACTTAATAAAAGCTATCCATTTTTTATGTTTTCCTCGTCGGATCCTTTGTCACAAGGCATGTTAGGAATTGGTGTGACAGCATTGGTTTAGACCTGCTCCTGAACCTAAGAACACAATCAATCCAGAGTTCTCCTTCGGGAATGGTTTTTAATCCAGCCAGGGAAATGGCGGCCTGTGTCTGGCACTGGAAATACCAGCTCATATGTCTCAGAGCTATCACTGTATGAGACACTACATCATGACCATGAGTCAGACTCTAACTAAACCTGCATGGCCTGGAGCCACTACATGTGTCACCGCAGCGGGCTGGAAATATCACAGCGCTATACCCTTGCCACCGCTGTACTTTGGCATGACAAAGAGGCAGTGTTCTGGACGTGCACGAAATCGCAAAACGTCTATAGCTAGTCACATCATGGCATTACACTTCCTCACCTCTGCATCCGCTCTCTCGACCACATTCTTCCATCCCTGTTTCTGTCAAAAGCCCATGATCAAATGCACTTGCTTAGATTTATATAGTTCCATTGTGCCTTGGTAACGTTTCCATTTTACCCGTCCTCCTCTCCCACCTCTCCTCCTGTGCTCTCCATCCCTTTCTCCCTTTCTCTGTCACCATGCATCTTTCTTTCTCACTATGGGTCGTCAGGTGAACATATGCATTTTCTCCACTAGACGCAGAGATATTCAGACTTCTCAGCTGTTTGAAAATGGCATTTGGCAGTGAGTAAGGCAGCACAGCAAGCATACTGTTTTTTTGCTTGGCCATCTTTTTGATGGATTTACCCTCTGTGTCAGTGATTGCATGATAGATGGTCAAGCTGAACAGCCTCAGCATCTCACCTGTCACCATAACATTGTAAAAAAAAATTTGATTTGTCAGCCTCCGCTCTAAAAAATATCTCTAATTTGTCAATGACCTGCCAGTGAGATAAAATGTTAAGTTAATTTTTTTTTTTTTTTTTATTATGAAGAAAAAAATGAGCTCTTTTACAAAATGAGAAAATATGCTCTTCTTTTTGTTTTTTTTTAAAGGATTTTTATTCTAACATTGTTAGCATGGAGAATGAAAATTAGATAAAGGGAGTTCATGTTCAGTGGAGGGTTTTCTCTGTCTTCACTGCAGTCTGAGTGCAAACACAGACACTCTGATCAGTGATATTAAAAGGCATACACTTCACTAAAAGTTTCATTTGCAATGGTTAAGAGAAGTATTCGTTTCTTGTTTTTCTTTTTGATTCCTCTAATTTTCCCCTTACTTTGAAATTCCAAGTGAACCGCACTACAAACAACCTGTGCTTCTCAAATGTCCAATTTGCTTTCAAGTTGTCTGCTGAACAACATCAAACAAAACACCCTGGGAACATGTGATCCTTATTAACAAGTACGGTTAAGACATTTCACATTGCTAATGTCTGTATTTTTTGGGGCCAGCTGACCTTGTGTGCTTACAGAAATATGTATCTCTGGATGTACTGAAGCTCACATCTTCCTTTAAACACATTTGAGACACATCAGAATGCATGTTTAATGTGTCTTAAGGGAGGAAGGTAGATCTACGTCCCCGTTGCTACAGTTACAACAAATTGGTTAGGGTTTAGGAATGACCAACCCTGATGTCATGCTTTAAAAAAAACCTCATTATTCAAATTTTGAATTAAGAAAAAAAGCTTTTTTGCTCCTTAGTTTCCAGAAGACAAAAATCATAATTCTTACAGCCAAATAAATATAAATTGAACATTTTCAGTTATTGTGGAAAGACAGTTTCTCCAGTTATTGACATCACCTTAGCAATGACAGGTATTTAGGCTATCCAAAAAACTGACTGGATTCAAAACTGAACTTCTAGCTACAACTCAACCATTGCATCATTGTTTAAAGAGGATCCTGCAGCTTAATTTAGGCATTCATGCCCAAGGCCCACTTCTTCTTTGATGGTGTTGTTTTTTTTCTAAACTAGTAAAGTTGTTGGGGAAAAGTAAATCAAGTCTGAAAAGTCAGGTATGAACTTGTGTTCACAGGTTAGCTGAGCAGGAGTGTGAGCAGGACAAAACAGTTAATCAGTCTGTCAATCAGTCACACACACACACACACGCCCGCATACACACACACACTCACACACAATCCTAAAAGCCATGTGAACAGCTGCTAATAAATTGTGCTTGGATGCATTAATCAACCTTTGATTCTCAGAGGCTCACCACAGCAGCCTTGGCAAAGGCAGATGCAAATTGCCTCCATTATAAAACGGTGGTGAGAGCTGGCTTTGTGCTCCCAGAAACAGATTTCAGCCCAGTAATTATCAGCACAATTTTTACACGAACAAAAAAAATATATTTTACCTAAATCCTAAATAAAAGAATGAATCTAAAATGTGAAAAGACTGTCAAGGAGTTAGATGGAATTTCTTTTGTCTCTTGAACAAGAAAGCTAGCATCAAAGTGATGCTGTGATTGAGGGCAAAATGACAACACAATCTGTGACTTGAAGTGCAGTTGCATTTAAGTGATTCTACTTTAGTGGAGAGATGTCAAGCTTTGGCTGATGCAATTTCTTTCATTTACTGGGGGCTTTTGAACAGGATGCCCAGAAGCAATGAAATGTTGTCACTAAAAAACAAAATTGAAATAACATTTTAGGAACTCAGTGCCAAATGAAAGATTTCCAAACTTGGCCATATGGAATTTAAACACTTGCGATTTTTCTGCTCTTTACAGTTTAAAAAAAAAAAACTGCATGACACCCATCATCGATTCAAGCCTAATGTGCGAAGAAGGAAGAAGCTGTTTGAATGTTGATCAAACACAACTGTACTGTATGACTTGCAAGGCTGAAAAGAAATATATTTCTACCAGCCTCAATCGTTGCCAAGAATGGGGCTCCTCTCATTACTGCTTCCTGTGATGGGTGTAAGTTTCCCCTCTGTGGCAGTGAGCTGCCATCTTAAGCTGTCACAGCCCAAAAGATATGGGACAAAACTTTCCCTTTAATCAGGAACCATCACTTCCCCTTTTATCAACTCAACTATCCACGCCATGTCATTCTCTTTGCTGTCTATACACTGTGTACACATGAAGAGTACCTCTTCCCCTCTGAAAAATAACTCTCGTTTATTTTTAAAAAATAAATAAGTGAAAAACTTAAAGCTGCAAGAGCACATGACCTTGCTCTCCCACCCAAACACCCTTCAGGGTGCGTACCACTCAACAATGACTAAAATGGACAGATTTGCTAGACAGGGAAATCCAATGCGTGGTGGTGCCATGGACAGTTACTAATTACAGTCCAGTAATGATGACTGCCAGAAAACCTTAAACCTTACAAAGATCTTAAAGTGTTATGTTTGAGTATAATTGAATGCATTTATTATCATTTAAACGTGAAATATTCTGTCAACTGACCTAGATGTGTTAATGTTAAATCACCTACCCCCCTTCTTCTTCAGCCTTTCTGTTGATAAGCAACTTGGCTAAAACTTGAACATCATCTGTCCCACCAGGCCAACCCACTTACACACCCACACATCTGTCAAGATGCAACAACAAAGGCACAATGTGTATAGCTGGACATATAAAACACATTCATTGGTGGACACAGATCGCTGTAACTAAGGTCCTCATTCCTACCAGTGTTTGCAGCTTTGAGAAATACTGAATGCCAGCCCTTGTTATTGTAGTAAGTTGGTGCATTGTCAGATGGGGTGATGATGGACATGTGTCTGCCATAATTTCGATGCACCTTTTTACCTCAAACAGCTTCTCATTTATTCACATTCCTCTTCAGTTTATTTCTAATCACAAAAACTGGTCATTTGCAAGATTCTGTTGTTATGTTGTTTGTAGCTTATTGTACAAGATTCGTTTGCAGAATATGCACAGCTAGCAAAAGCACAGCACGGAGTTCACTCACCAATGTTGAGCAACTAAAGCTGCTCCAAAGCACTCAAGTAATATGACACACTAGATGCCGAAGCTGTTGAGTTACACTGTCACGCCTTTTTGCTTCTGGAACAGTGGCATGCAGTGTAAAACTCCACATGGGCCGCATTATGTCTGCCTGATTTGGTTCGGTGTAGATAAACAAAGATGACATTAAGAATGGACTCTGTTGTGACACTGTTTTAGCTTCTCTGTGAAAGAGGTTTTTATACGATTTGGATGTTAAGCTAATGATCTTGGGAAAAGAAGCGGCAGGAAAAAAGACAAAGTCACACTGAATAACCTTTTTGTCCCTTCAAAATGTCATTAAAAATCTTTTTTCAACTGTGATAACCCCACACATTACAGTTGGGTTCGTGTGTATAACTGTGCATGATGGTCTCTGTGATCTCTGCTTTAAATATATGTATTTGTACACAGTTGAGGTTTTTTTTTTGCCTTCCTTCTCCATTTATTAATTTAATTGGTGGGATGTATAAAAGCAGCATGACCACAGAACACGATCTTTGATGAGATGTTCTTCTCGACCACCATTAAAGCTGCTCTCCATGGGCATGTGGGGAGCTATGGGTGGACGTACCTGTACTTGGGATATCTCATGTAAAATTCTGCTGTTTGTGGAGACCCTGCAGCTGCTGCAGATGATAAAATCTCATCAGTTGTTGGCCTCTTGCTGAAGGTCAGCCTAAATCTCCATAACCACAGCAAGACCCTAATCTGCACTCCAACCTTCAAAATGACCCTCCCCATTCCTACAAGCATTTAGATGATAATTAATACTTAAGCCGCCAATTGTAACGGTAACCCACAAAGAAGAGAAGCTGCTCTGGACCCGACTATTTTACTCTGAAGACGGAATAACCGTCCATCCTTAAGCTGACAGACAGGCTACTTTCAGGCCCCATGAATAACAACTAGCCTTGGAAAACGCTGTGGCCCCACTCAAGTAGGTGTCAGGAAGTCAAGTGGGTTTTGTGTTATCTCTTCGTACTTTCAGCTGCCTATTAGCATAGCTATTCAGACGGCACGGCCCATGGCCCACAATGGGAATAGAAAGGCGAAGACAATCTCCCTCCCTCTCTCTCTCTTTCTCTCTCTCCTACTTCCCTCTTTATGTCTTTCACTCTTGAGTCTTTCTCTCTTATTGCTCCCTCACTCCTAGCTAATCCGCTAAGTCCCATGGGGGGCTAGAAGTCGTTGAGTTCTGAAGTGGCTTTTTGTCTTTTAGTTTTGTGTTGGGAAGTGGGAAGTCCACCTGCTCTGAAGAATTTCAAAAAGATAGCATGAGTGGACTGTGACAGTGTTTAAGTGTGTGTGTGCTCACGTCTCATAGGGTTGCAGTGAAAGTAGAACCAGTGAAATATTCTATGAAGTGGGAAGACAGACTTATTTTCAAGGGTAACTTGTAATTCTGTGCGAAATAAGAAGAGAAGTCATTTTTTTGTCCCTAATTTCAAAACACCTCATGTTTGGACTGTCTTAGAACTTGTATAATTTCTTTATCTCAGAAGAATAGTCATAAGCCATTTATAATGGCTTGAAAAAAGACAGAAGGGAAATCAATTACTTTTACATGACTGAAGAATGAAGTTTCTTTATGCAGATAGATGAAGTTACCGTTGAAGAATGTGTTCTCTACTTAGAAATAACACATCCATTTTATTCCATTTATGAACAGGCAATCATACTCTTCTTTATAGAACAGATGCCCTTTCCAGAAGCTTTGTAATAATACAATTCTGAAAGCACTGAAATCCAGGCACCTACTCCAGCTTCTGTGATATGACAACAAACACTTTGTGTTCAGCCTTTTCTTCATTTTTTATATTATTTTGATCAGTTAATTAAAGAGGCACTCTGTTTTCTTTTTAGCAAAAAGCATGTTACAACAAAGGCAGGCGAGATTGGCTTGTTTAGAAGTTGCTATTAAAACCTTAGATAAATGAGAGAAACTAGGATGTAAATCTTTGAAAATTTCTTTAACTGAATGTTGACCATTAATCATTTTATTAACAATCTTCATGCTTTGATAAATGTGGTGTTTTCCTTTTTATTTTTTCTGAATACTGTTTCAAATGCATGAAGAATTAGAATTGTCTTATAATATTTAACAAGTTAACAAGTCCGTAAATCATAAAAAGAAAGATTTTTGAAGAGAGTCTCGGAATTGTCCCCCCACATGACACACAACTACACTGCTGTCTCTGTTTGCTGTATTTTTAAAATTTGAAGCGTCTGCCGTCACAAACATCTGCTGTCTATCTTGGCAGTTAAGAAACATTCTTTAGACTGTGTTCCTGCTTCTCTTTTAGGTGGTAAAACAGCCAATCAGGCAATATGTTTTAATGTTTTTCTTGAAAACTGGATAAGTATAGATGAGTCCACAATCTGATCTTAATTTCAAGCGTGTCTGATGGAAAGACAAGCTAATTAATTTATTAAAACTCTGAAACTCTGTTCTTTCTCCATATGTTGGAACATTACTCTAGTAATTTCGTCTCAAAAAGTGCCAAAGAACATGGCAATTTATATCTCAAGTTTTTAGAAAAAGTGCTGTGAAATCAGCCATTTTATGCCAAAAAAAATCACAGAAGAGGCTTTCAAAATCCCAGATGGACTGATTTTTTAAGAAACAAATACCAGAGACCTGCACTATGAAGCAAGATCAACAGGTTAGTGAGGCATGTTGGGACTAAAGCCAGAGTTTTCGTATCACAAAGGCAACTTTCTTGTAAACTGTCTGGATCACCATGGTAACGTATACCACAAACCTTACCTGCAACAGACCAGATTATATTTAGAGTTTCAACTTAAAACCGACTGAAAAGCTCATTTTACCAATCAGCTCCATTGGAATAAATATGCATATAAATATATTTCTGGAAGAATTTATTTAAATAATAATTAGTACTAAGCATTTCTCTCGAGTATTACTTGCATTAAAAGCTTTGCTTTTGCGTTGATGTTTTTTACATATTCTGTATAAGTGAAAGTAGGCAGCACAGTGGGTCTGTTTTGTGTGGTAGTAGAGTCACATGACACACTGCATGCCCCTTTTTATGGGAATGCTCAAAGATCCTTAAGAATGATGCTGAGCAAATTGATAACCACTGTCTTGATGCCTGTTATCTCTGACTCAGGCTTTAGGTTTTGTCAAACTAGCTCACTCAAAGAAAGCCTGGCTTTGCTGAACTTACTATATAGTGCACTCCTCTGGTCTGAGTATAATCCTCTACAAAACACAATGGACATGTTTGAAATAAAAAATAAAGGAAGTTGCTGAACTTCTAGTCTTGGTGTTTCTCTTTTTTTGTAGTTTACTTTCTCCCCCCTTAAGGCAGTCATGCACTTCTAAACCCGAGCTTTGGCCTTACAGCAGCCATGAAACTATATTAGAACAGGTCAGGTCTAGTTCTTTTTTTTATTAACTGAATGAAAAGTGTGTCAGGTTAACTATGACTTTCTGTGGTTCTGTTGCAACTCGTGATCCTTTGTTTAGCTGTTGTGAATCAAACACTGTGTTCGGTGTACTCTTTATTTGAACAGAGTACACCTGCTAACAAACCCCATGTCATGCTTAAACCATTGTCATTTTATTGACAGTTTTACTTTGTATATATCTGACATTTGATGTGGAAGATCAGCTGATTGCAAATTAATCATTGTCATTGATCCAAGACTAAACTTGTGTACCTGCACATCGCTGCCAATGGCAGTCAGACTGCACACACTCAGCCCTTTTATTTTGGGGGATATTGACTGAGCCTGTTGCCACAGTAAATGTCCATCTCATCATCTGCTACATGACTGTTCCTCTCCATCTCCACCCATTTGACTGACCTAGCCAGCAGCCCTCTGGTATCTTTCCCGTACATTTTGTGTTTCACTGTTGCTGTATTGTATCGATCCTCTTCTCTCACTTTCCTCTCTGCCTCTGATGGCTTCTCAATAAGTGCATAGATCTATGATTGATTTTACCATAGGATGTCTCTGTACAGTCATTATGAGAGAATTTGCAGGGGCCATAATAGGATCTGATGGCTGTGAGTGTTCACAAATCACTTTCCCATTGAACCAAAGCTGAATTCAAAAGACTAAAGTTGAATCCTTGTACCAGAGAGTGCCACTCTAAACACTGTTGTTTTTTTGCACGAAAACACAGTTTTCACTACTGTAGTGCCTTTTCTTAAATTTGTAACTTGTAACTAAAGACGAGGTATAGCAGTGTGGCTTGTTGTCACAGAAATACTGATAATAGGATTTGAAAAATATGACAGTCCCCCAGATATGCAGGAAACATGCTACTTAAAGAGAGCAGTACAAATGTCTGCCATCGTATCTATTCAGCCAATATTTTAGTACAGTAAACAAAGAGCAGAAGTCTCATTTTCACCAGTCATTTGTTTTAGCTTCACAGGAAATAAATAAATGCATTGAATTACAGTATAAGACCAAACCCTGCAGGCTGATTTAGTCTTCAGTAACATGTCTGCCTACTCAATGTAACATCAGTGCAGTCTGACAGAGCTGACAAGGGTAAATTATACAATACAACTCATTAATTAGCATCGGCCATAAGCATAATGTGAGTAAATTTGTCATAATTGCTCTAGAAAAGAATCTTGTTTTTCATTTTATCTGTTGTTTAGGGCTTAATGATAGCTAATTAGCTACATCTGATTTTTCTTTCTGCCACAAATGGTGTTGATAGGGTTAAAATGAGCTAAGTCATACATAACACAAACATGTCCATTGACGCAGAGCAGATTTGAAAAGCACGGATAATACATTTCGAGGCAACGCAGGTGAAATAAGTTTCTAATTTTTCTTTTATGTTTTTGAAAAACCTTTTTCAAAGTTTTCCTTTTAGCTGACATATTTTTCCATACCTAATTGACACCTACGCCAGCTGTACCCCCTCCCATTCTTTTTCTGTCTATTCTTGTCTTGTGGCCTCTTATTCTTTCTTCTTAATCCTCTATTCCACACCATTCCTCATCCCTCCCTATGTCCCTCACTAGCCCATGCCATGACCTTTTTAGCGGCTGCTTAAACAGATTAGCTGTTATTAAGAGCTATGCACCGCTGATGACTCTTTCATGAGGTAGGGCCCCGGTCCCATGGGAAAAGGAGATTGGAGGGAAAAAAGATGAGGTTGGATGCAGTGAGGGTGGTGTGGTGGTGGTGGTGATGGGGAGGGTAATGTGCGAACAGGTAAGCATATAGGTTAGGGAGGAGAATTTTGATATTGGGGAAAGGAGCAGGAGAAATAACAGAAAGGGCAATGGGTGGGGATTGTAATAGAGTTGTTGGAAAAGGGGTTTATAGAGGGGACTGAAAACCGCAGATAAGTGACAAAAAGAGGAGAAACTGAGAAAAAAAAGGTTAACCAAAATAGATTAGGAGATAAGAAGGGTCATGTGCCAGTGTACCTGATTGTGGAGATATTATGCCACTGAAATAGAAGGGTGGATAGTGAAGGAGCTGACAAAAAAGAATGATGATACTGAATGGTCATAGAAAATGAACTCAGAATGAGGAAATCTGTTTATTCTTTTCTCCAGAAGTACCACTTTTCAGCTCACTTCAGCTCCTCTCTCATACAAATTAAATACTTGGCCCTCTTCTCGTTTACATCCTGTTTGTAAAAAGACACCTATTAGAATCGGTTGATATGACAACACTGAGAGAGGACAGTGAGGGATTTGCATCAAGTTAGCCATCTCTTTTAATATCTTCAGCCATTGTAGGCAATGTTGCAAATCAGTGAGCTGGAATGATTAATGACATTGTTAGATTCATAGGATTTTTGCATTAATCTCATTGAAGCAAGCTCGGTTAATCAGGTATTAAATTCACTGGATATCCATAAAACTTGCTCTGGAAATCTACCTATTGTAGACAATTACATTTCTGCATAATTTTCTACACTGCTCAAGTGTGAACAAGGCCAGCCATGTCTCCTAGAAATTATGATATACACTACTAATTTGTTCTTCCAGTTAAGTTTGAAGGGGAAACATAATTGGACCCTGGATTTTGTTCCCTGCTAACTTTTTTTTTTTTTTCATATAGCGCTACAGCTCTGACACCAAACACTGGTACATTGCAATCCACTGAAAAATAGTAATTTGGTCAAACCTTAACAAAGCACCCACATCCTGTGTCATTTTTACACTCACCATTGTCCTATTGCTGCTGTCTTATACTATGCTATTAAACATAATAGTTGTTGCCAGAAGGATTTTTTATCACAAGAACTGATGTGTCCAAACTACTGAAAATATAACCACTTTGTATTATGTTTTAGGAGACAGTTCTCCACCTTGTTAAATGACATTCAACTGCCTTGTGCCTATACTTTCCCTTACCAGATGTCAAATTGCAACTCAATCCATTATAGGTCTGTCATGTTTAAATATTGTCAGTATGGAACAATTCCATTATGTTAATCAATGGGTAAAAGCAGAATGCAAATATGCATAGACAAATTAACAACCTAAATGCATTTACATATTACACATGAGATCCTGTGGGTGACTAAAGTAGTAGCAAACACACTTCCCCTATAATGATAAAGGCCGTTTGAAGGTAATGTCCCAGAAAGGATCAGGAAGTAATTCCAATTTTGTTTTCTACTTCATATTTGTATTCTTTTTGAAACTCTCATTTCACTCTGTGAACCTTCCTCTAGTATGTCAATTGCTGTGTGGGAAAGGGACTCGGAGAAAAAGAGGCACAAACATTTGTTCATATGATTATTTACTTAAGTCCCAGGTGTGTGTTTGTGTGTCTGCTTTGATTACCAAAACTCAGCCATGCAGGCGTAATTGCAAATGTACACATGACAGTTTGAAAATCCTGTGCGGAGTCTTAATTTTTTTTTTTTTTTCTTGTACAAGAAACCTGCCAGGAGTTAAAGTCAGCCTCAATTCAGAATAAATGTGCCTGGGGATGTTCTATTTTTTTTCTGTACAGACTACTCTTCTTTGGTTAAGGGCAATTTATAGCTGAAAAAAAAAGCGATTTTATGTTATTTTCTCCACTATAATTTTGCTTTGGCTACTTATCCTGAGCAGTTCCAAGCTGAGATGAAGGCAGGCAGTCATGTCAAGATAGTGGTAGAAGAAGAAAATCTGTCTTCAGATACACACAAATGCACACTTTTCTGTCTGCATGGCTGAATTGCACCAATCACACACACACATACACATACCCGTGAGACTTTTGTAATTAATCGAACAGTTGTATTTATATATGTGTCTGGTCCTCCATGGTTCTTTCCACCTCCCTTACACACACACACACACAGACACACACACACACACACACACACACACACTTCTCTCTATAAATTGTGCTAAAAGAACAGTTCCATTCAATTTGCAGGTTTTATCGATCCTGAAAAGTAATTAGTAAGAGTTATTATAAACAGAGAATGATCTGTGTTGGTTGTTGGATGCTTCTCAGTGTAATCCAGTGACTCATGCATAGTGTCCCATTTAAAACTCATTTGTTATTCCCCACAGCTGACAACTGATTGTAATAACCATAAAAATGGTTCCTCGTGGTTCCTTGATTTGCTTTTTCCTCTTTCCTCTTTTTCTCCTGACCCAGCACCATTTATTATTCTGATGCAACAAAAATGGAAAAGGAAGAACTCAAGGTCACATTTCATCAATTGCTGTTGTGTGCTAAAGCATATTTCTTCCTTAAAACACCTTGACATTTCTGTTATAGAGCATTTTTCCCCTCTCCTGGTGAAATATGCTAGTCAATCCTGTCTGTGTGTGCACGAGGGACATATAAAGTGTGTGTGTATTTGTGCCTGTCCCCCTGCCTGATACCTTTTTGTGTGTGATGTACAATCTAGTAAATTGAAACAGGGCAGGGATTGGCCTATCGATGGATCAATAAATTGATGTAGTGTTGGTTATGAGCTCTGTCAGGAGGTGTATGTCATTGTTTTATGGACTACATTTATAGTATTATGGTGTCCATCCACCGTATTTCTTCCCACTGGATGCAATTAACATTTACTGACATTCTAATGAACACTTTTACAAAATCCTCAGTGATTTCATAATCAGTGAGGCTTACAGCAAACAATAAGAAGATTCCCCAACAGTAAAAAAAATCTCTCAACAATCTTAAACCCTCAAATGGCAGGTATATGATTGACGATTTACTTGTAAACACTGTAATTATCTCCAATGATTTGAAGAGAAAATGGCACTTTCCTCCTGTCACAAACATCACCATCTTCCAAGGTGGGTACATGTCAAAACTTGGCTACCTGTCAACACCCCACCACCACACACACACACACAAACACACGCACACGCACACACACCAACAAACAAAAAACAAAAAAGAAAAGCACATGCCATGCTAGCAAAAACTACTAATAGAGAGCGTGCTGTAACTTGTTAAAGTGATACTTTTAATTATCTCAGTGCAGAGGGCTCAAGCAGATTAGAATCAGCATGTAACCATGGGCGACAGCAAATCAGGAAGAAGCACTGGTCATTGATGTGACAGGCCTCCTGCCAGAGGGGGCAGTGTGGCCAGATTTACCCCCTCACTCTGACAACTGTAAAAGGTATCACCCATATTGTTATAATGAGGACCAGACTGGCAGTCCTCTGTGCCCTTCACTCTGCACTGGGAGAGCACAGAGTAACAAATGCAGTCAGGAAGGAAACTGTAGGCAGTATAGATTAGGTCAACAGAGACTGAGTGAGTGGTCTAATTTTCTTGCCTTTTAAATAGAGTCAGACTTACTTTCTCTCCTTACTTTTAGTATTTATGCTAAGCTAGGCGAACTGGTTCCTGCCTGTAGCATCACATTGCCTCAGTGGACTTGGAAGGGGTATCTGTTTTTGGAACAAAAAAAGAGAAAATAATAAGCTCAATTTTTTTCAAAAACAAACAGTGGCATAGATCATGAGCCTGTCCATCAATGCAAAGCGCAGAGTTCATGTCAGAATTTGGTGGAGTCGCACACACACAAACAAATGCAGGCTGGTGTTAACAAGTCTTACTGTTTAGTTCTAATGTAAAACTCTGTTTGGAATATCAATGAGCACTTTAGTATGCATTTGTGTCTCCAAAGCCTAAATTGGCACAAGAACAGAATCAGCAAGAGCACAAAACTAAAACAAAACATCAACAAATGAGCCCCACAGCTAAAACCCTGTAAAACTAATGAATGGATTTGAAAATGCATGTCCAGCGCAGACTCCTCAGCTAACATTACTGTGAACACTTTAGTCAAGGTAGATTTCACCAGTGACACACCGAAGCTTCTGAATTGAACAACATGTACAGCCAAACAGCTTGCAGACAGTTTTAACTATTATTGATGTCAATAACTGACGATCTCAGGGGTATGATAATGAGAATAAAAAGCTTGTTCTGCTGGATGTTGGAAGAAAACCTTTCAGACAGTGCACAAATACTGTAGATCCACTGTCATTTTAAATTTGGGAAAAACAAACACATTACTCCCCAGCCGATGACCATTTTGTCAGAGCACCTGTTGTTGAGAAGAGATCTCTTCCTCTCTGTTGTCTTATTTTCTACTAATTAACATTTTCGTGTGTTGGTGGAAGTTCTGCTCAGGTTACTTTCACATACTTTTAATTTTTCTTTTGAAATATCATGTACTTTCATAACAGTGTTTTGTATTGACTGCAACCCTGTTTACTCTGAGAGGTTTTAAAGCATCCATGATTTGCCATCAAACACAATGGGACTGTCTGTGTGTGTACCTGTGAAAGTGTAGTTGTAATCATGGAAAAGCTGTAATTACAGTTCAGCCTTACCTCCAGTATGGGTCTCCTAAGTGTATTCCAAGTGTGTTTTGTATGCCGAGGCATGCAGCAACATGAAGCAGGTGTTGTTGTGAGTGCCGGCATGCATGCAGGTGTATGTCATCAGAAGAATCCTAAGACCATATTGGATATCTGACACTGTCAGCAATTACCCGATGTTTATTTCAATATGGCTGCTGCTCTGAGTAAATCTCAAATAAAACCTGAGATTTACACAATTGTCGATAGCAGAATTATTGTAGAAGATGAATTTTAACCTTCTTGTCGTCGATGGAAAACCTGAGTGAGGATGACCTTATTTTGCTGGCTGTGAACCACTTTGAATCAGAATGTATTAAAAGCTCCAACAAAGTTTTCTCTCCACCCAAACTAAACTCAACGCTCTCTCTAGTAAAAGATGCAAATAACGTCAAGAGTTTTCTTTTTAAATCACTTAATAAGGGTGGTGAAAACATCCCTCACTTTGTGTCTCATTATTTAAATGAACTTCCTTCTTTATTTTAACAGCCGTAAGGTTTCTTGCCTGCTTGGGAAAATTTAATGACTAAACACAGTATTTCGACCATGAAACAGGCTATGGGTGTGAAGACGAGTTTCTGCGAGGATCCCCATATGTTAACTGTGGATATCAAACCAAAGCTTGTGTGCAATTAAGCAGCCTGGTTCAGGGGAGGAGGTGTGTTTGCTGATTGGCTGGAAAGCCTCAAGCAGGAGATTGAAGATGCTTGGTGTCTTGATTTTCGAGCAACCAGGTCTGTGCAGAGAGGGGGGGGGGGCTTGTTCCCCAGGTCAGTAAGGAGGCCCTGAGCCAGAGCTTGGAGAGTGTGGCGTGGGCGCCGGGGCCAAGGTCCAGAATGACAGTGCGGCTTCAGTGCAGAATAGGAACACAGCGATGACAGCTGTGTGAAGCAGTGTGGTAAATGAGGGCAGCGCTTGAAAAAAAAAAAAAAAAAGTTACTGGAAATGCCACTATACCATCTAAAGCCTATCTGAATCTCCTTATTGAAAAGAAGTCTAGTATTATAGGAAACAGCACTAGTTGAACATGGTGAAACATATAAATCATAAAAACAAAAGCTGATGAATTTTTTTGCCAGAAAATTTTTGCCTGATTTACACTCACAGACAGGCTAATTATCTAAAAGACAAAGTCTGCCATCATGTAACTTGTCAAAGCAGACATTTCTCAGAGTTGGTTCAGTTCTTTCAAAATAACCGGAGAGTTCAATGAGGTGGGTGAAATGTATGAGCCGCATCTTTGGCCAGAAGGCCCTATTCTACTGTGTTTCTATGAAATGCGTTACCCAGTGCTACTACAGAGGCAGTGGATGTAAAAACACTTACTGCTGCAATAAATGTGTGTGCGCCTGAAGCTGAGGCTTCTGCTGCGATGGAAATATGATCAAGATCCATGACTATTAGAGTTTTGTCATGTAACTGGGTTAGGAACGCCTATATTGTAAAAGTTCTAGATAAACTCTGTTCTGTTTATAATGATTTCCATGGGTCAGCAACAGATTTAAGCACAGGAAAAGCGTGAGGCAGAATATCTGGGAGGTCAATTACATTGCTCTACTCTAAAAGCAATTTTTTATATATTTATATCTCAACATATGATATATGTCAACATGCTAATGTGACAAGCATGGCAGTATTCATGGTAATGTAGTTTAATGCCCTAAACAAGTAAGATTTTTGGTATTTTTAATCACAGGATTATAGAACCTTTTCATATCATAGTAAATCACTGATTAGTTGTGAGTGACTGCAGGATAAAACTATCAACCCTAAACTGCAGGATAAAACTAAACAATACCCTATCAGTTCAGTCGGATTTTCAGAGGACATTTAAGTCAAAGAATGAAAATATATTTTCTTCCATGAGTTGAAAAACAAATATTTTGAAGCACTTTTCACTTGTTATTTCTGTTTTTTTAATTCTTTATGCTCCATATCTGTTTATTTCCATAAATTACTTCTGAGGCAGGAAAAAGGTCAATTACATTGCTCTACTCTAAAAGCAATTTCATATTTTTTGCATCGTGAAATAAACCATCTGAGTAGTGAGCTCAGACACTCTGTCTCAAAGCAGATAATCAAACCACAAGGTCAGCGAACTGGTTTCATACTTGACATCATAAGTGTTTGTCAATGGCCCTTCATTTGTACACACATGAAATCAGAGGTTTGCTATTAACCAACACTCTTCAGGTCATGCAGTTCACTTGATGGGTTGAGCTAACATTTCCTCCTCCTCTCTTGCCTCATTATTGCCTCATCCCTCCTTACAAATCTGTGTCTGTTTTATGTTTAAAACATCACCCTTTTCCTCGTCTGCTCATCTCATTCTCATCTCTCTCGGTTTTTTCGCAGAGCGCTCGTTTTGCTCTCACAGCAGCGGGTAGACTTTGATGTGGGCTGACAATGTGACTTGTGCCTCTGCTAAATTTAATCATATTAGCTAGTTAACCATGCCACCACCGTGTGACCCACTGACAAAAACCAAGCTCCTTCTGCTCACACTCTCTCTCGCTTGCTCTCTCTCTCGTTGTGTCTGTGATAATCTAGCCTTGGGACTGAGGGGGAGCAGAAGACAGAGTGCTCTTGGGAGATACAGTCTGCATATGTGTGTATGTGTATGCATGTGTGTGTGTGAGCGCATTTGCAAGAGACAGAAGAGAAAGAGAGTAATTAACATTTATATTGCCATTGCAGCATTTCTTTTTTAAAAATATGTTAATATGTATTATTTAGTGCAATTACAGAAATTATTATATTTATTTTATTATATTATTACATCTCTCCTTTAAACTAATATGCACATAATTTCTGCCGCTAGAGGTCTCTCAATCAAAACAATATTAAAAAATGTAGTGTGATGGGATTGTGGGATTCGTTCATTTCATTGTTAAACAGTAACAAGATGAAAGAAATCTATCTGACTGAGGAAGAAATGAGGTGATATATTAAAATTTAATTCACATAAGGTTTAGTCTCATTTGCGACCTCCTTCCTCAATATGGGAAAAAATATAATGCACCTGCTGGAAACTTTTAGATCATTTGAGTGCACAACTCAACAAAATAACATATGTATTTATCACAAGACATTTTAGGTGAAAATATCACATATTGCATGATCAGAGATATTGCCTGTGTTCTCTATTTTTTTTATAACTTTTCTCACAGACTAAGAGTGACTCAAATTTCTTATTTCTTTATTAGAGGTTATTATATATGAACATTGGTGGGTGGCCCTGATATGTGACAGGGGCCGCAATGCCACTAAGCACAACACACCGCCTCCGCTGAAGTCCACGAGGGAGAGAAAAAGTCCTGCATGAAAAGTTGACACTGAGGTGTGTGTGTTTGTGTGTGCACGCGCATGTGTGTGTCTGTGTGCGTGTGCCTGCATGTATATGTCAAATTGAATGTAGGAGAAAGGATGAGATAGCTCTTGATTACAGCTGATAGGTTTATTTGAGGAAGGTCAGGGAGATTTGGGAGAGGAGCAAGACATGAGTAGCTGATGGGGATAATAGGAGGAGTGATGGCTTGGAACAAAAAAACACACTTATCCACACACACAGAAATGGACACCAAGACAAAGACAGATGGTTTTAAGCACAAAAAAAAAAAAAATCAGTAATATATGAGGCACAAAGTGAATTCCATTGAACCCAAAAAAGAGGAGTGAGCATTTCAGCAGCTTCTTATGTACTGACGTTGCCCTTCTATGGGTCTGAGGGATTGGACATGCCCACTAGTGCTGAGTTGTCAGAAAGAGTCTGTTTGACAGCAGTGAATGCCCCCCACGGCTCACCAGAAGTGTCAATCTGGAGATGCCGCATGTCAGAGAGAGCAAATGATAGATTTGAAGGTCAAAAAATAGGCAAATGAATGACAGTATGGTGAACAGACGGAATACATAATAAGGATTATTACTGAGTGTCAGGCAACTTTTGGTACAAGTGAGAGAGACTTTTTTTGAACGTAATTGGCAGATGTCTTATTATTTGGCTTTTTGTTTTCACAGAAGGAACTATCGCACTGAAACTTCTCTCTCATTCTACAATCAGAAGGTAACCAGGAGCAGCCCCTAAGGCATGGTTGACTCGTGTCCGCTCTGCTCTACAACAGCTCCTGAATGGAAGAATCTTCATTACCTTGTTGGCCTGACAGTGAATAAGCTCAGATGACAGTCTGCTTTTGATTATAGTGGTTGTTGCCCCCCAGGCAGTCTGCGTTTGATTACTTCTGCCTTGGAGGTTGATCTTTGTCTGATTATTCTTGCTGTTTGGTTCGCTCCTGTAATCGCAGGCCCACATGAAGACCTGTTTTTTCTTTTTTTCTTTTTTTTTGTTGTTTTTTTGGCAGGGGTTTGTCATTGGGTCTTATCTGTGTGTAAACATTTCTGTTTGGAGCTTTGTCGGAGAGGGAGGGATTATTGATAGCTCGTCCGGGTGTGATTGCTTTTGCCTAGCAGGCTAGCGTTTAGAATAATTGGTGCCCTCCACAACTGATGTTTATTTTTGTCAACATTCCAATTACATCAGACCAATCAGTGTGGTCACAGCCCAGTCGTCTCATCTCCACACATCAGCTATGTCAACATCCGCAATCATCTCTGGCTGTCACACTGATTGTAACTCTATCACTCAATCTTTTAATTACATTTGGATCCCACTGTGAGAAAATAGTAATAAGCCCAACTCTTGTCCACACTTCATTTTTTTTTTTCATTAAAGTATCCTCACAGCATATTGTTTAAATCCTTTAATCCATGTCACAAATTGGGAAAGAAGTCCATCATCCATTTTTCATTGAGCCTGTAGTCATTGCCAGTGAATTGTGACAAATTTAGACAGCCTTATCTTTCTTTTTTCTTTTTTTATGTGTAACAGTAATGAATCAATAATCTCTGACTATTTCTTTGGTGTGCTGTGTTGGTAGGTAATCGTTTTTGATTGAGTCGATTAGTCCCAGTGTGCCAGGTGAGTTCAGTTGATTATATTGCTTCTGTCAGACAAAACCCATAGCATTTTACCTTGTCGTCCAGAAAGCAAATGGGAAAACAATGTTTTCCGGCTGACAGCCGTACATTTTCTAATTTTATCACTGGCCTCTCTGGTTCACTGGTCTGTTTCCATTTAAGTTATGAGTCCTCTGCGGCTAAAATAACTTTTCAACTGATAACATGAAAATAATTAAAACCACTCATACATTTTTGTCTAAATGCATTTCTTCATAAGTGATGGCACTACTCAGACACATCGTATTAAGGTGGAAATTTCGGGATTAGGCAGGATTGAAATAATCCTACCAGAGGAGGGACAAAAACCAAAAGGCAGGTTAACCATTAAAAAGTAGGAGTGGGATAAAGAGAGCAGAGAAAAGCTCCAAACAGAGGGAAGGCGAAGGAAAACATTATCTCTTAATGTAACAAGTGAGGTTGGGATGAAATGGGTTGGTGTAGAAGGACAGAGAAAAACAGTAGGTATTGTTTTAATCCTGTCAGTGGGAACCTTCTAATCCCTTGTTGTGAACATCACAGAAACACGTTGGTGTTTTTGTCTTTTGTTCCCGGGGCTAATCCCTAGTTTGCTGGCCCTCAGGTCCGGGTTGGCGTGTTGATGACGCTATTATACAGCCTACAGATTACACAGACCACAGGACACACACAAGTACCTTGCCTTATATGCCAAACAGGTCAACCAGGTCAAAGCTGGAATAACAATAATGTAATGTATAGTTTACAGAGAGATTCTTCAAAATCCATACAGCTTAATATTGATGTGATATAAGGTATTTTATTTAGCATGGCTGATCAATTGCATTTACATTTAGATTCTTAGAGGGATGATACTGGTATGGTGTTTTGTTTCATGAAAAACAGGAATGAAAGGTTATAATTTAGGACAAAATCAAATAATGTAAAATAGTAAGACAGAGTTGGATCCTCTCTAAGAGTTTTCATCTATAATATTCATCTTAAAACTGATTTAAGTTTAAGGTAAGAGGATAAAACACATTTCAGAAAGAAAAAAAAATGTCTCATAATCTTTACGAGGCTAAAAAGCAAATCCAGACAACTTATAGCTTTAGCTTAGTTGAGATGCCTGATTAAATGGACTGGCAATGAAGATGTTACTGAGAATACTTGTTTCTGATTGGTCAAATGGATATTAAACCACTGTTTACATGGACAAAACCAGAACCAACTTCAAGTCAAAAGGGCACTTGAGGAAGAGAAAATATAGAGGGCAGAGATGCAGTTTTCTTTAAGTTCAACCTCAATAGAAGTTGTTATTAGGCCACAGTTTGAGGTTGAGGGGCTGTTAATAATTTTATCTTTTGCTGTCAGGGGAGCAGTCTGTTGTCATAACAGAGTTTATTCTCACCCAGTCAGACCTGTTAAGAGACATGTGTTAAACACAGAGAAACAGCAGCAGTGACACAACGCTGCTCCCACTGCTCATATCGGAACAATGGGGAGGCTTACAGTGATTAACAATGCTGAAAGATTTTCCTGCTTTTATCCACTGATAAACACCTTACAGGAGCAAACATTAAATCTAAATCTCATCTTGGTTGCCTCTCAGGCAGAAAGAAAATAAAACTACAATCATAATGCGTCATTATAACACCCCGGTGTCAGGTGATGATTGCTCTGCACAACTGAGACAACACACATTTTCAAGAGGGCCTGCATCCATTTGGCCTCCTCTGGAGGATAGTTTTGACATCGTCTTGCCTGGTGGCTTAAAGTTATGATGTCAGTGGGTCATAGTGGTTTATGGGATTAAGCCCCTGGTGGAAGTCAGAGGCTCTTTAAAGCCAGGACAAAATGGCCTCTAAATTTAATTGAGGTTGCAAGTGGGTGCAATAACAATGATCGCCTTTATCGTAAAAGGCAAGGAGGCATCGTGCGCTTTAGTGTTGTTCATATTAACAGTAACAGTCAGAATGGCTATGCATGGATCCAGTTCATCTGTGGCAAAACAGTTTTGTCATCTGTGGCAAAATCTGTGGTGTAAAAAAAAAACTGATGCATGAAATGATATTTTAAACACCTGTTGTTGGGGAAATTCCATGGCTCCTTGCTGACAGCTCTGTGTCGCTTCTCTTTCATTCTTTGCATGAGAGTAGAGTAGATGTAGCGCAAAGTATGAGTCTTTCAACATGGCATCAGGTTATATCGTGACATGGACGCCTACACACTTTTCAGATCTGCCTTAAATCTCTCCAAGCAGCTCAACTCAATTGAAGCTTACAGCAAAATGATTCTGTGAATATTTTTGCATTGACAGAACAGCCTCATAGCTTCCCTAACAGAAAATTTGTGACTTTACAGAAGATCATTATATATTCAAAACGCATCATCAGGCGGGGTGCTGTCTCCTACTTGACTCTGAGAGCATTTTCTTGTCTGTGGTTCTGTTCTTTAACCTAGACTGTAGATCAACCCTTACATTGTGCTTAGAGGTTAGATTCTCTAGCCAGGCCTCAGACCAGTCAACACAGCCCCTTGGCCTGGCCGGTTGTTAGACTAGACAAAAGGTCTTTTTTGGGGGGGGGCTATGATTTAATACTTTGAAAACATTTACCGCATGGCACAGAACCACTGCGGCACCACAGTTCTCCTACTGACTCCTTCCTGCCTTGCTCACACTACTTGTAGTTCATCACTCATTAAAATCTCATCTGAACAGGTCTTTGTCATTCAAACAACTCTGTATTTGCAGCTTAAAACTTTCATTATAAAAGCCAACTAATCAAAAAAATCGGGTTTACACTTGTTATACAGTCAGTGGGTCGGCTTGGAGAAAATGTGCACAGGCTCAGGTAGAGCAGGGATGGATTTTTTTTAAGGCTGATCTAAGCTCTAAGTCTTAGGTTTGATACATAAATGATGCTGTGCATTAAAAACCTTTAGTTGGTTCTTAGAATCCTGACTTGCAATTTTCCAACACGTTCTCGTCCCACCTCACCAAATATTGTCATTTTTCTTACACCCTTGTGGTTCTGATATAGATGTAACTTTTAGCATCTTTGCCTGCAACCCAAAGTGTTCCTGCTGCAAACTCTTCTTAGCATGTGGTTTAATCTGTGAAATTGTTAAAGATTGGTTAGGTTAAACAACGGAAATACTTTGTTAGGCTTGGAAAGAAAATGCTGGGGTAGGTTACTAAAAGATCTACATAGTTAAGTTTTGGAAGAGACCGTTGGATTGACACACTAAGTTGCACATAAGTTTTGCATGGGTTTCTACCTCTAGAGATTTCTCTTAATTTCTGTCTTTCTACGTAGGATTCAGTAATTGCTACAATGTCTTCTACACGATTTTTTTTCTTTTTCAAACACAGACACTATGGGACATAACCAAGGGACAAACTCCCCACTTCCGCATTGAAGCCAACCAGGAAGTAAAAAAAACTTGCAATTCCTCGACTGGCCGCTTGAGGCTCCAAAAGGGAGCAAATTCCCATTGGAGCCCATGTTAAAA
>JAQMCX010000043.1:23067838-23093170 GCA_029814765.1 Acanthurus leucopareius | reverse complement strand
GTGTGTGTGTGTGTGTGTGTGTGTGTGTGTGTGTGTGTGTGTGTGTGTGTGTGTGTGTGTGTGTGTGAGTGAGTGTGACCTGCAAAGTGTTCAGACTCTCCTGCAGACTGGGGACTGTAACCAGCAGCGATCCTTTTCTCCTGAAGTTTTCCATGATGAACCTCCAGGCTCTGAACACACACACACACGCATACGCACACACGCACACGCATACGCATACGCACACACGCACACACACACAAACACACACAAACACAAAGAGGAGAGTTACCCTTTGTAATGAGTGTTAACGTTCCAACTGTCTCTTTCAATTCAACCCACCAGAATCAACCATAGCCCCCCCCCCCCCAAGTCACCTGACTTCTTGTCGTCACCTGAGGTCACACTTCTTACACACACACCAACTTCCTGTGTGTGTGTGTAGAGAATAAATAGCTGAGGTGAAACCAGAACATTCGGTTTCGGAAACTCACTCAGAGGCTCGTTGAGGTTTGTAACGTTTTCAGCAGCTGAAGCTCCGCCTGTTTGTTTGTTTGTTTGTTTGTTTGTTTGTTTGTCTCTAATCGTTTGTTTGTGAGTCATGAAGGTTTCGCTCTGTGACCTCAGCTGCTGCTCGCTGACAGGAAGTGATGTCACAACTTCAGCTCTCTTCTAGTGCGTTTATTTGTGTGCATAGATGTGTTTATATTTGTGCATGTTGATGTGTATGCTTGTGTGTTTTGGTGTGTGTGCTGACCGGACTTGTTCACCGGGTTCCATGAAGAACTCAAAGACGTTGTTCATGATGAGAACGTCCGTGTTCTGCAGCAGAACGTTCTGCAGGCAGACGTCCGTGTGAAGAACCTGCAGGAGATGAAAACTCATCAGAAAAAGGTTCTAATGGTGGCTGGGATCTGCTGCCTGACAAGTCACCTGTGTGTGTGTGTGTGTGAGAGTGTGAGTGTGTGTGTGTACCTGAATTCTGTCTGTCAGTCTGTATTTCTGCACGATGTCATTCTGCAGTTTAACAAACTCTTCACTGAGCTCCACACCAACCAGCCGAGAGGCGGAGCTAAACACATAACCCTGAACACACACACACACACACACACACACACAGGTTACTGATCAGAGGTTCTGTCAACTCAACAGTATCTTCTGAGTTCCTCTGGGTTCCACTGACCCCGTACAGAACAGCTCCCAGTCTGGAGCCCACGTCCACCAGCGTCCGCCCGCTCAGGTCGGGGAGAACGTTCTCAAACAGGAACTGAAGCTCTGACACGGAGAAGGAGTGAGAGATGAAGTCTGCAGGAGGGGAAGAACGAAGGAACAAGAAGATGTCAGCAGGAAGAACCAGCAAGGTCCCACATCCAATCAGCGATGATGATAATGATGAAGACATGTTCTGACCGAGAGGTGCCGTTCTGCAGGAGCCACAGGTGAGACAGAACGATCGACTCAAGGTTCCTTCGTCACACAGAGAATCCACCTGATCTTCATCGTACAGGAAGCTGTCAACATGAACCGTCGGCTGAGAGCGCTGCTGCATCTGAAACAACACCGCCATCTTCACCATCTTCACCCTCGTCAAACAACATTAACATCAAATAGTGCCACAGTACCTCGCTGCATGCAGCAGTGTTGCAGTAGTACCACAGTACCTCGCTGCATGCAGCAGTGTTGCAGTAGTGCCACAGTACCTCGCTGCATGCAGCAGTGTTGCAGTAGTGCCACAGTACCTCGCTGCATGCAGCAGTGCTGCAGTAGTACCACAGTACCTTGCAGTATGCAGCAGTGCTGCAGTAGTGCCACAGTACCTTGCAGTATGCAGTACTCTCGGAGGGCAGCATGGCGTCTGGAGGCAGTCGGACTCTCAGCTCGTCAGCGATGTTTCGTAGAATTGCCTTCTTGTTGTCTGACAGCAGCTCATCCAACTCGTCTGCAGAGGGAAGCATCAGGTCGACGTGTACGGCGGCCCAAAGAGTTCAATGTTAAACACAGGAAGTAATATTTGAGAGATAATCAGTGAAATCAATAAAACTTATCTTTCTCCCTGCATTTTGATGCTGAGTTATAAACAAACTCCCAACAGAATGCAGTTAGTTAGCCAGCTAGTGAGGAGAAGCTAACTGAAGCTAACTGAAGCTAACTCAAGGGACAGAACATTCCTACTTTCTCTCTCTACATCTCTACACGTCAGACACAAATACTGTACTTTTTACTCCACTACATTAGTCTGTCAGCTCTAGTTACTTGTTACTCTTCGGCTCCCGTCCATTTAAAACCTCGTATCTCCAGCTGTGTTGGTGCTGAATGTTTGTGATGAACAGAAGGATGAAGTTTTTCCTTCATGTGATGAGAAAAGTCTCCTCCTTCTTCAGATGAGTAAAGGATGATTTTGTTCTTCTGAGCTTATCAATCCTTTTTTGGAGATACGTGGTTCTTATTGGACAGCCCGGCTCAAAACAGATACTGATCTTATAGAATCTGATGCTTCTGATACTCGATTACTTTAACAATAGTTGAGGACTTTTACTTCATTACATTATGAACACTCAGGTGATGGCGCCACCTACATACTTTTACTTCTTCCATCTCTGACCAAACACTAAACCTTCCAGTAAAAGAACATTAAATCATTTTTCTCTGCAGATATTTTTCAGTGTGAAGAATCTCGAAGGTGCAATCAATGTATCGATCAGTGACAGGAAGCCCCTCTGGCCTGAGATCAATTCAGGGTTTGAACGCAGACTTTGAATGTTCTCGGAGTTTAGCTGTCAGTGTGAAGTTGATCGGTGATCGAACAGGTGTGTGTACCTGAGTTTCTGATCCAGTTCAGCAGTTTGGGGAGTTCACACGGGTTCACTTTGAGCAGCAGCTGCTTCACTTCGGACTTCGCGTCAGAAAAATTCATGTTCGACCTGAAAACGTGTCAGAAAGAGTTTTCACGCCGCTCCTGTGTTCAGACACGGAGCTCTGCGGGATCCCATCCGGGGTTTAAGGTGGAACTGCAAACTCTACATTATCACTTCCTATTAGTCATAATTAGTCGATCGCTAACACACCTGATTTACCTGTCCAGGTGATGACGCCTCAAATGTGTGACGAAAACACAGGTGTGACCGTCAGAGACAGTAAGAGTCACACTTTTCTCCATCAATCTTTCTGTCCACCTTAAAAACAACGACACCTCGGAAGCGGTTGTGTTTTGTTTTGTTTTTTTAAGAACTTTATTGATTGAACATGTTTACAGTTGACAGTCACGTGGAACCAAATAAACAGAGTTCAAACCTTTTATTGATATTAATTTACAGAGAAACTGCACGTAGTTTTCTCTTCAACGTCACACCGCAATAAGTCCGAACACGAGGAAGCCGGGAGGCGTTCAAACATGTCGTCACTATCAGGAGAAGAAGAAGAAGAAGACTGTTTCCGGGTCACGCGGTATTAGATGACGTTCCTCTGGGAGAGTTTCGGTGTTTTCCAGCTGTTCTTTGATCAAACACGCCGTCAGTCGGTAAGAAGGAACCTGTAATCTTCAGTTACCGGTAATTCAGCCTCCGTTCGTCCGCCCGAAAGCTCCGTGTCGACATTAGCTCAGCTAACACGCAGCTAGTTCAGCTTTGCTAACCTCCACCGTTTAACGGCGGCGGCTCCATGCTAAGCTAACGTTAGCACCGATTAACGCTGTAAACAGCTGACATGTTGTTTGTTTCAAACCTGAACGCTGCTGCACGTCAAACGGATAAAAGTTCAATCAATCGACATGATAGGCGGCACGAGGGTGCAGTTAGAGTCGGACTGAGGTTTAAAAGACGATAAAGTGTGAAAACAGTCGCGTGTTTTCGGTTTAAAAGAGTCTAAATCAAATTCGGAACCAACAGACGAACAAAGCGGAAACGCGAGTGTTTCAGAAGGAGACTCAGCTCTGATCGATACAGTCATTGATTATTCTCTGATCGGTGTTAATTAGAGCTATAGCTAATATTTGTAATTGATAAATCTGATTAGTTCTCATCAGAAACTTTTAGAATAAAACGAGTCCGTGACGTGAAGTCATCAACCAAACATCTGCAGCAGAGTCAGAAACATGCCCTCACACACACACACACACACATGCACAAACTCGCTCACAGATCTCAGGAGGGAAGTAGGAAAAGCATTAGAGAGCGTCTCCATTCACTTTCATCTCTCATCTCTTTTTAATACCTCCTCCTTTTTGCAGTTTTCTCTTTCCGCTCTCACTCCCTCAGCTGCTATTTTGCCAGCTCCAAGTGTGTGTGAAGTATATTCCCAATCAATCAGCAAACGGTTTCTGGTGGAGTTTGAAAAGCCTTAACAACTACTGTCCGCCTCGGAGGCGTGCACAGGTGCTATGTCTGTGTATGTGGTGTGTGTGTGTGTGCACTTGTTGGATCATGTCGGGCCCGTGCTCTTGCCTCGTCTTTCTTCCTCCCTTGCCCTGGCTAACACAGCTGGCTGCCTCATAATAATTAAGAAGTGCTCTGCAGCTCCATTCCTTTGCTGGATGTCATAGTGCACTGAGCACTGGCCTACATGCGTGTGTATACATCCAGCTTTGCAAAGGGGCATGTGTGTCCGCTAAGAGTAGAAATGTGTGTGTATGTGTGTGTATGAATGTGTATGTGTATGTGTGTGTGCAGCCCGTCAGACTGCTCATGCTTCATTTGTCTGCTGAATGAGACCAGAATCTCACACTATTCACTGGAGAATCCTACCGAATTCTCTCTCCGCGCGGGTGCTGCTTCAGTAAGCACTCTTAATGGTAACCCAAAAAAATGTGTGTGGCATGTGTGCGCAAACGTGTGCATGCATACATCACAGTATTAAAGTAAATTTGCTCTAGAACTACATGTGTGCTCTTTGTGTGCATGTGTGTGTAGTTGCAGGGACTTTAGCTAGTTAGGTCAGTGGAAGTGCATCAAAGAGAGTTTAAGGTCAAAAGGGCCCAAGAGAGGGAGATGAGTTGGCCAGTGCTCAGGAATAAAGAGAGCAAGAGGTGAAACTAGTGTTTTTACTCTGTAATTATCATTTAAGTCTCTCACTGCATTTTTTGCACTCTATTTTTCTGCCTTTGTCATTGCCACGATTCTCCACGATTCTCTGAAGTTCATTTGCTTTTTTTTCCCTGCACATACATGCACACAAACACATTTTGTTGTCGTCAAAGTTGATCAGCAAGATCACCCATGTAAAAGCATCAGCATCCTCCCCAGGGAAAACAAAGACAATTTGCTCCACTGGTGCTAGTTTTGATCTGCTAAATATCCACTTTTATTGTTTCTCTCCTCCTTGCTTGCATGGTCGGAGTATGCCTCAACTCCCGCTATGATGTTGTTGTGTTGTGCTATTATGCCTTAATAGGAGCCATGCTGGGAAAATTGGCCCGAGTTCAGCAAGAGGATAAATGACCAAAGGCCTTATTATAAGCGCACATAATGACCTGTGTGCGTACGTTTTTTGCTTGTTTGTATTTACGAGTATGTGTTCACTCTGTGCTTTTTATGTGTGCACTCATCTGTACGTCTGCATGCGCTTGATAATGATATCTATGAATTATGCATGTGGTGTGATGCTTTTCATTCAATTTCAGCTCTTATTTTCCCCCAAACAACATTACAGAGGCGGGTCTCTGGGCATTTGGCTGTAAATAAACTCGAACTAATAGACTTCAACTCTGGGCAACACCCGTCTGCAAAGCACTCACAAGGGAGAGAGCTTAACAAACTGGCTCCAGGCACTGTTCTCAGGTCAGCTCTTGTGTATTACAATTGACTGTCAGGGGCATGGGTGAGGTTAAGGAAAACAGATCTGAAATCAGCAATCTCAAGGCAACTGTTTGTCTACTCCAAAAAACCAAACAAACAAAACAAAAAACAAAAAAAAGAAAAAAATTGGAAAAAAGCATAGCATACGAGGCAATAAGCTAACAAAAGCTTGAATAGTTTGAATATTTACATGCATAATGTAGCATAGTTATATCAACAAAGGGTTTCGAGCCCTCAGCAGAAAAGATAAATAATCAAACTACTTAATTGTGTGTGGGTTGATTTGTGTCTTCTGGGTTTGAGCTTCCACTTTTTCTACATACAGAGCTAAATGCATAGGCACAGATGTGTGTTAATGTTTAGCTTCTGTGTTCCACTCTCTGTGAAGTGCTGGGAGAGAAGCGGCGAGGAGGTGTGTTGCTGTACATGGCTGCCCATATCTCCCTTATCTATGATCTGTGACCTTGTCTTCTCTCATCACTCGTTGCTTGTGACTGGACTGTGGCTCAGAGCGCTGTCCCTGCCCCCCCCACACACTCTCTTTTCCTCTCTCTCTGCCTCTCTTCCTCTCCTGCTCTCTTCCTCCTCTCTCTGTCCGTTGCGCTCTGTTGCTCATTGAGGGCCCAGGGCTCCCCCTTTTAGAGCCCGCGGCGCCCTGCTCTGCCATAGTTAAATTGTAGATGTGTGTTGCCGTGCACATATTTTTATGTACTTAGTTGTGTTTTTGGGCCATGTGAGGGGAGTTACTCATATGATTTAAAAGAAGACAGTCACCTGCAGCTTTGCTTTAAGCAAAGGGAATCGCATTGTCTCCTGCCACACAATGATTTCACACAATTGAGTTTGTGTTCATAGATCCTTTGTGACTTCATAACTTTTTTTTTCATTCCACCTGCAAGACATGGCTTACTTACTTCATTGTTTTTTTTTCAGACTTTTACTTAAAACTTAAGTAATTTCGTGTCGCTGTATAAATGAGAAGTAAAAATGTAGTTACATTTGGCCTAAATTGTGAGGCCTTACCCATTTACTGTGCTAAGTAGGGGTGGGACAAAATTCAATTAGATTTAATGCAACGCAGATGTGGAAGATTTGACATTAATTTACAGCTTAAAAACAGCTTTTTTTTCTAAGTGCTGGTTCATAACATAATGCTGATAGATAACGAAAGGGCAAAAATCAACTGTAACTAACAAAAGGCACTGATTGTAAGCATGTTTTTATGAGTATATAAATAATTATATACATTATGTAAAAAAAAAAAAAAATCCTTTAAAATGTCCTTTAAAAATGCACCCTTAATATGAAGTAAAGTGGGTACTGTGAGCTAAATGCTAACAGTGGCATACTAAAATGCTGACAGTGACAGTGCATATGGGTTTACCATGTTCATCATATTGAGTTAAGCTTGTTAATGTCATTAGGGAATGAGCACTTAAGTTATGTGATATTTTCATCCCAGTGATACTGGGGATAACATGTTCAGCAGGTATTTTAGCATAAACCAAAGTACTTGAGCAGATGATGGTGATCAGTATGCTCGAGTTTTTTTAAATTTAAAACATTTCAAATCTTTATGAAATTTGAAAAAACACAATCTGTCAAAATTAGATGCAAGAAATCTGTCTTTAGCACTGCTAGTGCAAATTTTAGGGGTCACTAAGGTGGACATAAGTTATCCTATGAAGACCTTGAACGTCTCAAGAAGTTTTAATGGCAGTCAATCCCACCATTGTTAAAATGTTTAACACTGGAGACAGTGGTGGACTGAACGACTGTCTCTCATACAGCAGTACAGCTGGAATGGATAAAGATGGGATCAATCCTGTGACATTTTAGCAATGTAATTTCTTTTGGCCCCCTTTTGGACATCTGGCATTCTTTTGTCTTTTTTTTTCTACTAGCACTAAATGCAAACAAGCAGAATCCTCATTAATGTCAGAATCTGAGCGTGCCATATGCACTGTATTCAGATCAGCATAATTACAGTGTGTCCTCTACGCAGCGACCATTTGTAAGCCTACTGTACAGATACAACAAAGGCACCAGTTTCTTTAATTAAGCCAGATAGTGCATAGAAAGAATACAATTTTCATGAATCATTTACCAGAACTCACTGCTGCAAGTATTCATGCAGAGAAAGCAGTTGGAACTGTAGCCTTGTATTACACTTGTTTCATGTAGAGGACTTTACCACCAGCCACTGTGTTTCTACAATGGCAAAAGTGCTTTTTTTGTGTGTGTGGTTTATTTTGTTACATTGTCTTGAATCATGGATCAAAATGCAGTGGTGTATGTATGTCTCATGCATAGTATATGTGTGTGTTTGTAGATTAGCAGTACTCCCTGGCAGAGTGTATGTTGAGTATGTATGTTTAAATGTGTATATGTGTGTCCCTGACTCTGGAGGACTTGACTATTGTGAGCTTTGATGACTCACTAACAACACAGGTGAGATTCTCCATAGATCATTCATGGATGGGTTACTTTATACACAGTCATGTAGACACTGTTGGTATGAGGAAACAAAGAAGGAAAGAAATTAATTGTTGGAAAGATGAAAGTTTGTAGAGGAAATACAGCAGTTTTTAAAAGCCGAAGTTGTTTTTTTATGAGTGAGAATCCAATTAACTCCAAGGTCTGAAGGGGAGGGGGGTTGATAAAGCTGTCCACCATAGTCTAAGACTAAAAGTGAGTGAGACATCTTGCTTCAAAGATACTGATGTGGTATATTTTCTAGTGACAATTAAACAGATGTATTAAAATAGCAATATTCAGTTTTTCAAAGCCACTTAGAAATAGAATGAAAAAAAAACTCAAGATCACAATAACTTGTTACATAAAATTGGTTGAACCCCCCATATCTAAGCTGTTAAGAAAAATGTTTATTCTCCTTTCTCTCATGTTTGGTCTTTACCAATTTAGGACGGATAAATCTGGTTCTTAGCCGTTAAATGCTTTTTATCTAGTTGTTAACTTTGACTGTCTTCTGTTTAGTCCCATGCAGGCAGCTTACACAAGATTTATCAGAGTGTTTTAGCTGAAAACCTGCTGTTTCAGCAGAAGCTCGCCAGTCATGGGGCTGAATTTAAACAAGGCTGAACAATAAAGCCACATAGCCATTATGTCAATCAATATTGGTTTGGAGGGTATACATTTTGTTGCTGTATCAACTATTGTTTAGGAATTTCAGAGATTTTTTGAGGCTTTTTATAAATGTAAAAAAAAGTGTTGATAAATCATGTAGTTATTGTATCTTGATTCTTCTTTTACAATTTACAATGGATTCACAGGTGTTAAAAACTGATTCTAAATTATTTAAAACTTTAGTAAATAACTTGGATGGTGCACAATAACAACAACAATAAACTTAACTGTGAGGGCTTTACAAGACCTCCCGTATGTTCAGTCAGTGGTGGTCCACCACAGTATAAACATTGCCCCACACACATTGTTTTTCGATTCTTGATGCTGTGCATATTGGAGTTCTCACACTTGCTCAAAAGCTGGGCTTTGTTTTAAAGGAACAGCAATGGATATTATGCCATTTAAGCCCATGTGCGTGAATGTGACACAAGCCTGCTGAACAGTATCCATTAGCAGAGAAGCAGCTCACAAGGAAGCGTTCATTTTTACATTCAGAAGATGAAGCACTGTGGAACTGTTTGGATCAGTTGTGTTCGAGCGAACAGCACAACCAGTACGTTTACATGCACATTAACATTCCACAGCATATTCAGGTTCAGTTTTTCTGAATTAGGCCTTTTCCAAATTGATCTTTTTCTGATGGAGATGTGTAGGATACACCAGTATTAGTCAGGTTTTAGGAGCTTCATGTAAACAGGGCATTCAGAAAACTGGGGTCTCACAGCAGTTTTACGACACACAGCCTGTGGGTTCATGGCAAAGGTCAGCTACAACAAAGAAACTCGGCTCTCCTGGCTCCTCTCTGGCTACCTTGCTATGTTGTTGGTGTGTTGTCCAAAGCATTGGACACTTCCAACATTGGACAGCTGGCAGTAGTGTTTGCTGTATCATCACAGTAATTTGAATATGCACACAGCTGCATGTAAGCAGGAATAATAGTGGATTTAATAATGTTCATAAGCCATGTAAACAGCTTAATTGCAATATCGTCTTTTTCAGAATAAGGGCAAAAATTGGAATATTGTATACATGTTAATGTAGTCAGTGTGTACGAGTGGAAAAGCATGCCACCCCCACCATCATGACGCTGTCATTTTCTAGGAGACAGAACTTCACTTTACAGCTCCGGACACTGGGTTTTTTTTTTTTTCATCTTATGTCAAAATATCTACAGTTCAAAAGTAGAGAAATAATACGTGAACACTCCACACTCTAGTCACTCTGACTTGACAAGAGAGCAGCAATTAGATGCAACAAACAAGAGCAACAGACGAACAAAAACTGCAGGACTAAACAACTTAAACCAGCTTTAGTGAAGAAAACAACTCAGTCTGTTTCACTTTAAAAACTCTGCTCGCTCATTGTGTTGTCTTTTATTGTAAGATTCCCAAAATTCACACCCATATTACATTGTCTAGTATTTAAATAAAAGGAAAAAGAAAAAGAAAAAAAAATAATGTCGATGGCATCCACCTCAAAACTGACACTGATAGTAAAAGATAATAGCTGAAGATCAGTAAAAAGCTTTGTAAAACTAAGACTGCTAAAAAATGATGGGGAAAAATGAGAAATGAGAACTTTTCAGTTAGGTCCTCTAAGGATTTTAGGATTCTTTCCTTTTTCAGGTGTCTGAAGTATCCTGCCAATGATATGTAATTTAGGTAGTGTTTTGACTCACTGTCAGCCCTCAGGGTTACGCTGTTATGGTTCCCGAGTGAAAAACTACTCCTACTGTGTTATTCTGCCCCTAAACTATATGCATGATACCCACAGTGAGCCATTTCATTAATTCTGAATTGTTTTTGAAATAGAACTGTATTGCTCAGAGAGCCTTACCCAAGCAAATAGGGTATGTTGTTATTAAATTCTCTGCATATAAAGCACTACCACAGGCAAAACTGTTAAGATTTATGAAAGTAAAGTGCTGCATGTTCAAGAAAACAAAGCAGACAAATTCTATCCTAATTCTGTTTGTTTTTTTAAATTTTTTTGCAACCCTGTGTCTGTTTTAATGACAGCTCGATTACTGCATGAAGCGATACCTTCACTCAAACACAAATCATTCCACTAATCTCTCAACAATACTTACCTTAACTCTGCCTACAAAGTCTGATATTCCACTCACGCCTCTCCATCTGGGAGATTAAAGACCCAAATATATCCCCATTGCAATATTGATCCTATCGATCATGCCTTAGAGTACAACACTTCCAATAAAAAAAGGGAAAGTATTTCACAAAGCCTTCCCACTAACTTTATTCGCAGGAAAAAACTATTCTGGTCCATTTTTCGGGATCAAGTTGAAAGACAAGAGAAAACACCAGGGAGATCTATAAAGGGACTTAAAGTTTCCTTTGAGGTTTTTATAAACCATAAAGCATGTAGCTGAATCTTCTTATGTCTACAGTGAATGGCAGATTCCTGCAGCATCAATCAAAATAATGAATCTGTATTAAATCCAGACGTCCTTCTTGCTGACATCCATTTTTGAAAACACATTTCTCCAGTCACAGAATCAGAGGAAAAGGAGAACAAAAGAAAAAAAGGAGTTATGGGGACAAAAAAATATGAATATAAACTAAAAAATATAAGAGATGTGTGTTGAAGGTAAAAACAAGCTAGTCTGTTGATTATGGTCAGATGCTAAGACAGTGTGTACTGTATGTCCCAATCAGTCTTGAGAAGATGTAGATATCAAATACAAATATTATTCCTAATGTGCCCTTTAGTTAAAAAAATACCTTTAAGACATTTAATGCCTGTGTTTATAAAGTACAATTTACAGTTGTCATCATCTAAAGTAAGTGATGCAGAGACTAATTCGTACGTATGCTTTCTTTGTAATGTAATGAAGCACAGTAAATTTTTTCAAAAGACAGGGAGGTCTGCTAAGGCACCCCCTGTGGTAGAACAAATGCGTTCTTTAAATAATTAGATGCCTTGTTTTTAATAACCAAAGTGATTAAAAATGCAACCATGTTATCCAGCTTGGACCAAGGTCCTAATAGTTTTAAATTTTATAGTTAATTTTTTGTTTCATTTTATGTCTCATTGTAGCTTAATTTTAATAAGTTGTCAGAGTGTGTTAGCTAGTTTTTGTTTACATTGTTTTCATAAAATTCATTTCTGTTAATCTAGTTTTTTTAAGGGCTGATTATAATGTGTAAGAAGTTTGTTATTACATTTACATAAAAAAGGAAATAAAACAAATGCTTAGAAATTCAGATATTTACATGGTTTATATAAGTGTAGCGTTAAAGAGCTTCAATTTTCATGTCGTTTTTCAAGCAAAAAGACAAGAAACCTGAGACCCTATTGCCCAAAAAAACATACAAAACAAAACAAAACAAAACAAAACGCCCCAAAAGACCTTGTTTTGTTTTTTTCAAATTATATATTGTTTTAATTTTTTAGTTTTCCTTGGTGGTTGTCATTTTTATTTAGTTTCTGTTCTTGACCATTTTTTTTACTGCTCATTACTTTTTCAGTTTAGGCTTGAATACTTTTTTTATGGAACTGTATGCATAAAAATATTTAGCATCATTAAGTGTAATGTTCTATTGAAGCAATGTTGATCATTTCCGAAGTTTACAGTTCACTTTGAAAATCCCTGGTACATGATATATGAAGATATATTATTGTCAGTTATGCATAAAAAAAGGTGGAAGTTGTTGCACTTCCAGCATTTTGGCATTTATGAGTGAGGGTTCAGAGTGGGAACTGGTAATAGGCAAAGCTAATGGAATTCTGTGAGGTGCACTGGAGAAATTGAAGATGTCTTTATGGCATTCACCAGTGCGTCCTCAAGACATTACCATCTGTCTGCTGTTTTTTTTCATTTTAATGTTCTGCACATTATGAACTTGGTAAGTTTGAAAGAGTTGTTTGTTTTTGGAAAGGAGGTATTTTTATTTTTAGTGTAATGTTCAAATTGAGCAGTTTTACTGTTCATTGTGATTACTGTCCCAAAATTACAATAACAAGCTCTAATGCACATATCAGTTGGTAATACCTAACATTTAGGTTGTATATGTTTTTCATTGTAATATAAAGTAAATTGTATGATTATTGTGATTTAATTGAATTTTAAGGAAAATGTACACAAATGAGTACCATTTGAGGACTAAATGTGTTCCGGAGCAGTCTGTCCTGTATGGTGATCTGGATGCAGGGCCTTTCAGGTTAAAACACAGTATCATTTGGCTCTTCCACTATTTTTTCACATCCATTTTTTTCCTCCATTTTCCATTTTCCATTTTTTCTTTCAAAGATTAAAATGAAAATAAAGAAAAGACAGACTAGACGTACTCATTCCTTAGCTGTTGCTAATAATCGCTGTACAGCATCTATATTGTATTTGAATTACAGTCCCTCAGAGTCTAAAGAAAACTGTGAACTGCTGGTCACAAAGTTGCTCATTGTTGTTGCCAGAACTTAAAAATTCCAGTGTACCATTATAATTTTTACCAACTTTCTCATGTTTTCTCCCTTTGCCTGGAAGTTTTATTTTTTGTGATTACATAAATAAAATAACTAAATGCAAAGGCTATAATGTTTTCTGATCCCCTTTCACTTATAAAAGCTTAATGTTGGCACATGTTGCCAGCACCTTTTGCTCTTGACTAAAACTTGTATTGTCTGAGAAAATATTAAATATATAACAGTATCAACAAAAGTTTTAAACTGCCATGAGGCAAGTATTTCACTTTTTTTTTTTTTAAAGGTAGGCAGTGATGGGGCAGATAAACTATGACAGTAGGTTGTTACATCCTGAAACAGGCTGAGAAGGTCAGCAGAGGTTAGTAATAGCTGTGTCAATCACTCCATCATGTCTTGTGAGATGAGTTAGAGTGACTAGTGTGAGTTCATACTCTGGTTCTGAATCACACTAAAGACATAATACAACTGTGGTTTTAAACAGCACAAGGTTTGTTTTTTTGAGATGATTAATTCTGCCTATAAGTCTGACAAATGACATGTATCTATTTTCATCCTCTCACCTCGTGTCAACCTCTTCTCACCTCTCTTAGCTTACACTCCATGTCATCGCCTTAACCGCCCCCGCCCAACCCCAACAGCCATAGATGCTCTTCTCTATCTCTCACTTTCTTGTGCGCACCACTGCAGAACTACTTCTGTCATACCAGCATTTTTTAACAAGGCTCATTCTTATCCTGCATCTCAACAGTGACAGCTCCACCCCTGCACCAACTGTGTGTGGATAAATCATCTTCTATAGCGCCCTATCATTGGCTTTTGCCTTCACAGGATCCTCCTCTCTGTAAAGTAGAGAACTGTTATCAGAGATAGATCTCTGCCATAACCACAGCTTCTTGATTAGGTTCACACAAGTCATCCATATGCAGAAATTTACACTGCAGTAATCAGACCTTTTAGGTTAGGCTCAGTTATGTGCATTTGATAATATAGACATGGCTAATATGTGAAGGCTAACACAATTCTGATACATACATTTTAATTTGAGGAGGAAGGTTCTCGAGAGTGCAGATGGACACAATCAAGTGTAATGATTGCAGTTCCATAGTTATAGAGAGGAATACCATATCAGACTAAATGAATGCAAATATAGATGTCATTATGTAGATGTCTAAAATATGTATATAGTAGTTGGAAAATGGATTCAAATTAGTGCCTTGATTTATATTCCCTAAAAATCAGGTTCCATTCACTCAAGAGGTGACTATAGCAGGAAGAAATGAGCCACTGTGACCAACAAGACTGGATGGCAAACACACTGTAGCAGTAAATAAATTTAACCAGCATTGAAGTGAAGAAAATAACTTTGCCCAGTCTGTTTTATCACAAAGACCCTGAGACACCCAGTTTCATGTTCAACAGTGGATTCTCAGAGAGCTAAAAGTGTAGCAGAGAGTCTCCTCCTCACAGTAGAAGACAAAAGGCCCCATTCTAGTGATCCATGGTGCATGATCTCACACATGGCACAAGTGCATTAAGGGCATGTCCAGCTTCATTTTGCCGGTTTAGTGGCATTTTGCCAGTTTACATAATCTGGGCACAAATTAAGGCGAACAGTGCAAAAGGGCTTTTATGTGGACAGTCAGTTCGTCATACATGTGTTTTGGGTGGGATATCAGTAAAACCAATCAAAGTGTCATGTGCCATTCCCTTCAAAAGCTAGGTGCACCAAGACCTGGCATGCTGCAGTTTTTGTGGCAGAATTAGGTAACATGAGCGATAGAAGTGAGTGGTTTTCACTGTCTTTGTGTGTTAAAAAAATGCAGAGTGTACGCACGTTGTGGACCTGCATGTCGGCACATCACATTATCTGATTAATGTGCCTTTAAATGGCACAAAAAACACTGCACCATTACTTTGGACCCGCTTTTGTTGATCTATGGTGCATAAGCTTTCCGCTCCTTCAGAATAGCAGTGCACCATTAGTTCACAAGACCACGCTTCATTTTAATACCAACACGCCCATGGGTGCAGAGAGTGGCGCTAGCACACTTGCTACCAACACAACATTGACACTGGGCATGAAAACAACAACTACGTCAGTCTGAAACTAGCAATGACACTTGTTCTTAGTGCCAAGCGTCAGATAGGGTCCATAATGTTTATAACACAGTGGAGCACTCAGTGAGAGTCATATCTGAGGCTGCGACCCAGAGACCAAACAGCAATCTTTATTCAAGAGAGCTTACAGTTCAGAATTCTATACCTGGAATTCTGACTCACGAAAGTTTTTACTTGGCCTGTTACGTGCACATCACTGTGCAGCACTCAAACAAGAAAGGAACAGTCTCAAAAGGTGTATAATAATTATAATCCATTATTAGATTCTTTGTGATGCCAACTCTATCATGAGTGAGAGGCAGTTAGAGAGAGATCAAAGGCAGACCTAAAGGTTCTTAGAGGTACATAAAGATAGAGAGTGAGAGACGGAGACTGACAGAAGTGTTGACGTGATGCATAAACTTTTCAAGTCCAATGTGACTCTACAACTCTCAGTTTATCGGTGAAGTGTCTGAACTACACTGCAGACAGAGTGGCAGCTGACTCATGAATGGGTCCAAAGGGTTTGAATGCACAATGGTTATGTATGCATGATAAATGTCTTATGTATGTATTGACTAAGTTCTCATGACACTACATTTTTATAAACTGTTACAATCTGGTTACTTGTCGTCGCTCTGGCTCTCTGTATCTTTTTGTAAATAATCAAAGACCGCATATGAATTAAAGAAATGGATCAGAAAATTGCTGATGGATCCTTGTGTTTTCTTTTGTGATTTGGTTCTTTATTGCTTTGGTGGCCTGCCATGGCAATTACCAAATTTGAAAATGATGTTTTTGAGTCTTTTTACTTCCTTGTAAGTCAGTGTTGTTGTTGGAGCCCATACTGGCTTTGAGTTCAGGGGCAAATGATGTGAGGAAATTTTTTTTATTTTTCATGTTTTTAAACTTCATTTTCCACACTGAAAACATCCCCAACAGCGTGTACATGATCATGCAGACAAACATACAGAAATATTCACCCTCTGTAGCCTCCCACCCTCATCTTCCAAATAAAATATATTGAGTTGGTGGTACAGACAGTCCCACTTGATAAGCGCCCCAGTCATGCAGAAAAACATCTTTCGCATTCTCATAATGTAGACAAAATGCCATTTACATGATCCATCGCCTCAAGATAATGTCTCCCTTTGTGGGTTTGTGTGTGTCAGAACTATTGTGTGTGTATGTGTGTACGAGACACTCTGACAGAAGAGACTCTTCTCTTGTCTTTTTACCCTTTTTTGCACCATTTTTATGGATGTAAAATTCAAATGGGTGGGGAAAAAAGACATATTAAATGCACATTACAGAAAAGATCACACCAAAGATGCTGGGGGTGAAAAAAAAAAAAAAAAAAAAAAAAAAATTAGCAAAACTTTTTTACAGTTTTTTTATTATTGTTTATATTAAAATTAGATTCCAATAATTATATCATATCTTTGTTGTGTAATATCCATTAAAATTTAAAATGAAATAATAAAAAAGAATTAAAATAAAATAAAAAATTAGAAATAAAATACTAAATACTAACTTGTTCCTCTTTATTTCAATAAAACTCTTATTGTGTGTTTTGTCTGGTGATATAATTGAAATGATTTAAGAGGCATTGCACTGTTTACTTTATCGTGTAAAAATTGCAACTATTAACAGAATATCAGTGTTTTTCTCTTTTTCCCTCTTTTTTTAAATGTAACAATTATTGTCAATTGTCAGCATCCAAAGATTTGATCAAATGTGAAGTGAAGCTGGATATTCAGAGGACAGGGATCCCTAATTCAACAACATCTTTCTACCCAGTTTCATGTTTGTTTATTTGAATGACACAAATCTTCTTTTTTTAAATACCTTTGTGCTGACTTGCCCAAACGTTATACCTGTGTGTGTGTGTGTGCGGGTGCGTGCGTGTGTGTATATATTAAAATGCAAAAATCAGCACTTTTTTTTTTTTAGATATTATGTCAGGTAACCGACCTGTAGGTTTCCGATTACAGGTCTCATTTGAAAGCTCTTTTACTTTTTCATAAGCCTTTGTGCCTTTTATTATGTCCCTTTTCTTTGTCTGCTCTTAAGTTGATAAGCAAAGCATCAGTTAAGCGCATGGTCCTCTGAAGCTACGAGCAAAAACTTTGTACACTGCCACACACACATTCCCCAGCCTTTGCCACCTTTGTCTCAAAAAAAAAAAAAAAAAAAATACATGAAAAAACCCTGGGGTGAGAGCAACTTTGACACATGTCAGCAAGCTAAATTTGGTACCAGAAAAAGGGTGGTCTTTGGGATTGACCTCTGCTCCTGGAGTAGGAAGGTGTGAGAACACCTCTCAGGCAGATCACACATGTCTGCCTGTGCTGTGCAACAGTGAGAAAATGGCTGACAGTCTTAGATGACTATTGTAAATGCAGCTGAAATAAGCATAGTAGGAACATAAAATTTGGATTAAAAAAAATGTTTTGCAGTGCTACAGGCAGGTTGTACGCTGTCTATGTAATTAGAGCGATGCTCAGTTTTTAAAAGAATGCGTCATTCTCTCTTTTCTTCTGCCCTCTCGTTTCTCTTTTGCTGTCACAAAAGGAGAATCTAGAGTTTATGTAACAACCATTTTGAGAGGGCACATTGGGAACAAAAGAAATGACGATCATCAGATAGTGATTATCTTCACAGCCCCTCATTTATGTGATAAAGTTAATACATAATGCAATCCTCATCATTTAATGCCCCCCTCATCCATTATAAGCTCGGCCCAATGTGTATTTCTCAACTAGAGGGTGATCGAAGGTATGATGGGGCTGAGGCGCCTTGAAATAAATGCAACTTTGACCCACATCTCCAACCACCCCCCTAAATTAGAAATCCATACTTCATTTCTCACGCAAGGACCCTTGTTTCTGCAAGGCTGACGGCTGATGTGGGGAGTCATGATAGGCACTCAGTCAGTGTTCAGCGTGGCGCCTGCTCTTTATGCCGCTGCACTAACTGGTGGAAAACTTGGGATGATGGAGGGAGGGATGAGAAAAGGGAAGGCTGACCTTTAGATAATCATCTCTGGGCCCAGTTAAGGACGCACAGTTTTTTTGGGTGAAGATAGAAGTTTGACTTTTTTTTTTGTCAGAGGGAACTGGAGTTTACACCAAAAGTGGCTGAATGTGAAGGCTCATACGTTAAGTCTGATGTATATGTGACAGACAGAGAGAATCTGTTTGGTTGTGTGTGTTGGATTTTTGTAGTCATGACTGATGAAGGCAAATTACAATTGAAATTGATGCATTTTCAGGAGACCTTTTACCATCTTGAAGGTTCTGCAGTCAAGGTATGAAATATCACTATCTGGATAATTATATTGAATATATGACCTGCCTACTCATAAGTTACTGGATGAAGTCGACTCTCCTTTTTTTTTTCCAGGGGTTCACATTATACACTGTAGACAAAATGATACAACCCAAAATGTCATTGCAATACATCATCAGACCGGCTTAACAGAATCTGAAAGTACTACACAGAGAGCAACAACACGAGTTACTCCATCAAACCGAACATTCCCTAACTGACCGTTGGCTGTAGCTACATATTTACCGCACCAGTATTACACTCACAGGGTCTGATCTCTTAGATAGTTGCGTGAAAGCAAATTACTGTACTTCCCAAAGGACAAACTGTTCTGTTAAATGGTCCAGTGCCTGAAAAACTGTCATCTAAAATAATTTTGCAAGAGATCTATGTCTATAGATACACATCCTATATACACACCACCACATCTATACATCAAGTTAATATTAATACAAATACTCAAATTTACATTGCACTTATATGCTGTATTACATCAGTATTAAATTATAAAATTGTAAAGGTGAAGAAGGTGTTAGACTTGGATATAATGTCCCAAGACATGTTTAATATAGTCTTTGTTTAGCTTTCTGGAATCCCAGAGAGGCCTGATATACCCCAACTCTAAACATTACGGTAGTTGTCAGAACACTTGTTTGTACTTGGAAGAGATGAATTTCCTCAATGAGCTTCTCAGTGTGAGTGATAGGGAGCTCTATATGAACACACAACTTTCTGCTAATGTATCGCTGTTTTGAAACTCACCCAGGCAAACATGATGAGGTACATTTGCTGATATTTTGATTGTTAAACAAGGGATGTTTTGGGTTAATTGCTTTGTGATAAATATTAAATGTTAATGAACAGAGGAAGAAAAAATGAAATCTTTGTTGTTTCTAAAATAGTTTTAAAAAAACAAGGTCATATGAAGTAAAACTGAGTTTTGTTTTACAAATTTTGCAAAACAGTTGTTTATATGAATGCTCCTACAAATGCTCGTACAGCCTGGAGCAACCATCCGTCTTAAGGGAAGAAAATATGTGTATGAGTGTCCTTGCTTCTTTTTTATAGGCAATCCTGCATTATTTCTGATTGGTAATCAAATGAAAATGACAGAAAAATGCTGTCTCTGATGTATGGAAAGAGGATAACATTCAAGCTCAATTTGATGCAGAAATGAACATTACCATGCATGGTTCATTGTTTCTCCTGCTTTAATCAAAATAAGCACTAACCTTGTCTCCCAGCAACAGTGATAAACAGCTGCACTTTGGCCATTATGCAAACGTATCACAATTTAGGACAGTAAATAATTGTGGAAGCAGAGTCGCTTGTTTGGAAAGATGGAGGAGAATCATATGCAGGTTGAAAATTACAATAATAAAAAAAATTAAATACAGCTTTAGAATGGATTGATCTTACAAAGAACAGAACAGTATACCCTTTTACTGTAATGTAAATGCAATTTTTATCAACTAATGCAGCACTCATGTTGCATAAATACATGACTTGAGCATTAAAAATTAAAACATAAAAGTGTATAAGTAAATATACATCTAGTCCTGTGTGTATTTTGTCGGGAAGCAGAAGCAGATGACTGAGTTCAGTTTCCGGTTGAGCTGCCACTGGACTGAATTTTTGACCTTCCGTTTGCTGTGATGACATTTACCTGCTTATCCACATATAACATATTAAGTAGGGGTCAGAGGTTTGTGTCAGACTGTAGGCTAATGGTGAACCATGTGTCATATGTCATATGTCATATTTTTGCTTGACTGGCGTGACTGATAGTTAACTATCCATCTCTTAATTAGGTCAGTTGACTAAAATTTGTTTTAGTCTGTGTTTGCATCGGGGACCTAGGGGCCAAGTTGCTGGATGAGGGTCACACACACTGACATATGAAAGCTTCACACACTACAACTGTCTATTGCACAGATGGACTACAGTGAAATATCATTTTTTTTATTATTTTATGTGGTAAATTTAATCATTGAGTATATATATATATATATATATATATATATATATATATATAGAGTTAGGTACGAAAGTGAGTGCCAGGAGACATTGTTTGGTACTCTCCCCACATATAGCATGGCATAAATAAATACAGTCATCACTGTTCTCCAGCATTTCTCCCTTACTTTCTCTGCTTCAGCTTCCTGCACAGTATATGATAAAAAAGAAAACACCCATAAGTCCCTGGTTGAGTCTCCAATCAGCCGTCTCCATTCACAAGGCCAACATCTGGCTGTGGGTCCAGTGTCTCTGTAGTCATCTTTGACAAGTGGATTCAGTGCCCTTATTGACAGCAGCCCCCAGACTTTGCCGTCCGGTCATCTTAGCTTGCATCTTGGAAGAGCTTCAATTGTCCAGCGAGGGCCGGCTTAGTTCTGTCAGCAGATATTTTCATAAATTGCAGAAAATCTGAATAGAACAATCTTCTGTTGAGTAGAGACACAATGTAAATACTCCCACTCTAACTTGGCTGTTAACTCCCCTTGAAAGTTTGTGCAAGTCTTTGCCTGTGTTCCCTATAGTTATGAATAATATAAAGCTTCTACACCAACTTGTACACTTCTCAAAAAAGCAAAATCTACACCAACTAGAGATGTGAGACATTCATGTTTAGCCTTTTAAAAAAATGCCAAAAGAAATAAGTTACAAAGAGATAAGTGTTTTTTTTATTTTTTTTATTTCACCTATTAGCAAATAGGAGATTAGACTTTTCAGCTTGACTAGCTTGTTTGTTTGTTTGTAAAAAGCTCGTGCCAAAATCCGATGCGCCTTCATCTTTTCAGATATTTTATAAGAGCGAATGATTATTTTTGAAACCTGTATCAAATACAGTTGTTCTTCTGCTAGATGTAGATGCAAATGGCATAATTAGGGTGCTTCAAGCCAAAGATCATTTTGGAGCCTCTTTTCAGAGAAAAGTCTATTCTGCTTGAGTCAAGTTTGTGTTTTCTTTGTTGGTGAAGCAATGCCAAAGGAGCTGCTTCATTTTGGATATATTTTTTTGACATCTCTTACAGATAGTTACTTCATCCAGTGAGTTGACAAGAAATGAATGTAGCTGAATGTTTGTGCTCAGTTAATGCCAAAGTGGTATTTAAACCTTATGTCACACATTTATGATTTTTGTTATGAACTCGTACTTACATAAAAGTTCTGTCCATACTGTGTGTAAAACTGACCAGCTGTTTCACACCTTTACATCCTGATTCTGCTGTGGAGGATAATGGCACTGCGCTGACTTACACATCCTCTGGGCCTGTGCTGCACTGGAGCTAGCTTGTTTTCTGTAAACAAACAAACAACAAAAGAACAAAATACAACCCCAATATTTTTTGCAAACACACCCCTGCCTTAAATTGGAATCATCATTAAATGTGCTACTAACCTGTCTGCAAATGAACAGCCTAAATCGTGTGTAGCTCATGGCACCACATTTGTTACACTTTTGATTTTGTATTATTTTTTATTTTTAAAAAATGATATGATGTTGCTGTATAAAAGGATAACCTATCAGGTAATAGGAAAAGTATTAGTCAGGCTTTTCCAGACCTAAACCTTGGACTTTTTTATTATACTGTTGTCTTTCCATAATGTCCTTTGCGTTCCTTTTCCATGCCCCTGTGTCCCTTACACTTGGTTCGTCTGGGTTACTTTGAGTCAGAAAAATAATCACACTTCACGCCGAAGCCACTTTAAATTAATTACTTCTCCTTCCAATATAATCTGTCTTTCTGCCCCGAAATTTGTACTGGACGAAGAGGTCAGGGGAACTGGGCTACTGTTGAACACCCAATGGGATGCATTTGATATTGTCAGGAACAATTTGGTTTCTGGTGCAGGGTGTGCCAGGAGCGCGTCAGCCTGATTTAGGTTTGCTCTGTTGGGGAACTGGCATAAGAAAGAGTTCCTTTAACTGATCGTGGCTGGAGCTGGCTGGCAAATATACAAGGATTACCATCATGCTGCAATCAAACACACACACACACACACACACACACACACACACACACACACACACACACACACTTGCATAGTCAGTACACATATTTAAGTCGAACATGGAATACATGAATGTGTATTTACATCGAAACACATCCATTTCCAGCTTTAGGAACACAAACATAATCTGATAAATATGAGCACATACATATTCCATGACCACACACTCGTGCACACATGCAGCCACACGTGTAGACACACTGTCTCATCTGATCACGGTGCAGGCCTGTAGGGTCTGTGTGGGACTGGAGGGAAAAAAAGTGCACAAGGAGAGGTGTCCTAACATTTCACAGCATTAACCTGAATGCTCTGCTCTGCGGAGAAGCCAGGGATTCATGAAATAATTCCGAACATCATAGGATGAGTTAGTGAAGCGAGGGCTCATCTCGAGGAGAGCCTGAGAGGAGGAAACACCACTGTGGTCTCATTCAATTAAATTTTATTACATTTGTATGAATATATGTGATTTAATGTGGATTATGCCTGAGTGCCTTGTATTGAAAGGATTTGAATTCCTGATACTTTCTTTTCATGTACATCGAACACACACCCTCTCACTAACACACACACATAAGCATCCTTTTCTGCCTCTGTTGCTGTAGTTTCTGGACCTCAGGAGCCTTTGACTTCTTACAGCATGTTTCTTTACAATATGTCACCAAATTGTTCCCTTTAGGTCTGTTTAGCTGTAAACAGACCAAAATTAATTAACTAAATTCATTAATTCTTTCATTTCCACATATGTAACATAGACTCTGGGGGTAAGTGGTGCATTTCATACAATTCTGAGAGACATGGCATCACCTCTATCATCACTCTCTGTTATCTTATCAGGTGGCGCTTTTGGCCGTGCCAAATCAAACCATGCAGCGCTGATTTGTGTTTCCATTTACACCCCAGTGATGCAGAACAGAGATGAACCGTTTCTGGAGTCAGGCCAAAGTGTGCTGGACCTCCAAGCAGGTTGGACTGTGACTTACCGACTTCAGTCAACCTAAGATGACCCCCCTCTTTCCCTCCAACGAGAGTTTGTTGCGAGAGTCAAACCTTGTCTGTGAAGGGACCAGAGAGAAAGGCATTTTTAAAAGTCTCTTTGTGTGCAGCTCTCAGTACTTTTGTAGCTTTTAACTGAATCTTTGTGGTTAGTTTCTCTTGTATCTGTCCCTCTTTCTACCTTCAGATATTTGCTTTGTTGTACTGTTTCATCATGTTCACTCTGAGCTATAGGTGGGTCACATTTAGTTTCTCCAGATGAAAAACCCCAAATTTTCTGATTTTGCAGCTTCATAATGAGAGTTTTGGAGTAACAAAATAACGAGGGACTCTTATTGTGAAGACTTTATAGGAGATGAAGTAAAGTTAATAAGGTGACTTATTTGTCACACGGCCGCACAGCAAAATCAAAGCTGCAGTCCTTCATGCTTTATACATAGAAAATGGAAGCTTGCAAAGAAAATTAAATGTAGATAGAATATGATAAAAAATAAAGAAAGCTATACTACACACACATATACATATATACACAACCCCCCCAAAAAATAGCTGTGTAGTAATTTTTTTGTTTTTACCTCTGGTGCGGTGTTGTGATTTAATGCTGATGATTGAAATGTTTTTGTAAATAACACATTTTATCAATGAAGATAGAAAAAACAAAAAAAAAAAACAAAAAAAAAACATGAAACAAAAACTGTAACTAGTTTGAAAGAGCTACTTTGCTGCTGCATCTGCATGTGTCATAGTTGCCAAAGCAATAGAGACGGAAGAGTGGTTTTTATGAAACAAGCTTTCCACTCACATCTTGTAGCTACTCTTGCTTGCTTACTGTGCTTGTTCTTCAGTAAAAACAAGGCCTCCAGCACACTTGAGAGGAAAAGTAAAAGAATAAACAACCACAATGAGATGTTACACGAAAAGCATCAGACAACAAGCTCTTAGGCTGGATTTACACTACAGGTCCTGATGCCCGATTCCGATTTGTTGCCTCCATCTGTTTTTCTGGACTGCTTGCTTACATCTACATTTAAAAGTGACCCATATCTGATATCTGCATTTACACCACCTTAAACTTTGCTTACCCTTGAAACAACCTGCATACCTAGACGCGGCTTAGCTACCAACTCAGAAAAGAAAATAGGCCGGTGTTGAACAAGAGAAATAAACAAGATGAACAAGATGGACGAGACTGACACAATTCTAGCGTTTGCTTTCTGAAACATATTGAGGGGAGCGAGGAATATTGACCAAATTGTAAGGCAAAGGAGAAAAAAGAGAGCCCTCATTAGAGTCTGGGCGTGTGCAGGAGCTTTTGCAGCTACATTGGTTCAGGGAAACATCTGGGCACAGGAAAGGACTCATGAGTGTGTTTACTCACGTCATCAAAATGCTCCATTATTGCATTTTCAATGCTACATAACTGGCAATGCAATGCAATACAATACAGAGGATACAATATAATAGTGTGTGTGTGTGTGTGGGTGAGTGTGTGTGTGTGTGTGTGTGTGTGTGTGTGTGTGTGTGTGTGTGTGTGTGTGTG
>JAQMCX010000043.1:23050149-23060286 GCA_029814765.1 Acanthurus leucopareius | reverse complement strand
GATAGATAGATAGATAGATAGATAGATAGATAGATAGATAGATAGATAGATAGATAGATAGATAGATACTTTATTCAAGATACAAAATGCATTTGTTTGGTTGTTTGTCTTTTTTTGCCCACAATTGTTCACATGTAGTTGTGTTGCTGTTCAAAAATACTAATGAAGCTCACAGTTAATTCTGAGTTTAGGTATCGAAGTTGAGAAAAAAAGCGAGTAAACATGAGTAACTGAATAAGCTTTTAAATAGAAAATACAGAACAAATTAAGTGTGGATGAATTAGGCTGAATCAGGTCTAAATAAAAATCTCACAAGAAAGCGCCTGAGATGTTACATATGAATAATTTTTATAGCAAATGAGAGTATAATAACATCATCAATATCAGCCTTAACTACAATGCGGAGGGCACTCATAATAATAGCAAGAAATAATAGTGAAGATGAAGACAATAAAGTGGGAAATCATGTAAGATAAGTAGAGAAGGAAATAAGATACAACAAAGGATAACTGAATGCACTGTTAGTGTGTGCATGTGTGTGTGTATTTTGTCTGTGTATTTTGTGTTTCTGGCTTTCAAAACTAATTTAAAAGGCCAATCAAATGAGTCTCGCATTGTTCAGAGCTCTATATTAAGCACAGAGGTTTGATGATACTGATTTTTATCTAGTTTAAAGAGCCATATAGAGCATGTTCAGACAGACTCTTGGACTACTCATCCAAGTGAATGTAACTGAACTGCTGAGGTACCGCAATCTGCTGCTAACAGCTGCCCCTCAGCCCCTTCACCCCCACAGCAAGCTGACAGAAATGGACTTTAAAAAATAAAAGTGACTGAATTTTCAATCATGCATCCAATCTTGTACACTAACGATGAATTTATGCAATTACCCTGAGCACATATCTCTCCAGGATTGGGGTGAGGTTGTAGGGGGATCTAGGTAATACCTACAAGGTCCCCATGTGGGTGTAAATATGCCTGTTCTTTTAAATGAACAGCTTTATAAGCACAAAAAAGCCATCAAAATCCTCACACCTCTGCCACCCTCTGGCAATGTAATCACTTTGCGCATTGAATATTGTATTTATTTTTTAATATTTCACTCTCCCCTGTCTGTTCGTTCTCTCTTTCTACCTCGGCTTGCTGCCCTGCATGCATCCCATTTTCATTCTCACACTAAATGGCATTTCTTCCCTAGAAATTAGATATCAGCCTAGCTGTCCCTTATTATTTCAACCCATAAGTGAGGACTCCAGTTACGACCTAGATATCGCTCTCTTCTGCCATTCTCTTGTTCTCTCTCCCCCCCCATATCCGTCTCCATCCCTGGCTCTTTATCCCCTTTATCTCCATTCTTACCTCCTCCCTCCCTCTCATCCTCACCTCCGAGGCCTCACCTTCTATCCTGCCTCACCTATCGCTTGCATTAAATCAAATGGAACACATTAAAAGTGGCATGCGCAGCAGACAATGGCTTTTATGATTGCCTGCCGTGTTCGGGCTGGTTGTGCTGCACAGCCCCATAAAATGCCATTTGTATCACCTCATTTCATAGGGCCTCACTACACAGGTGAAAAAGAGAGGGACACTGAGAGAAACAGCGGAGACCGAGAAGAGATACAGTAGGTTGAGCTGGAGCGAGGATGATTGAGAGCGTGAAAAAGAGGTGGTAGTGTAGCTGAGAGGAAAGAGGTGGCAGAAGAGTAACAAAGTGAATTAGATAGAATATAGAATCAGAGTAAAGTGAAAGCAGATATGGGGATGGGGGGGGGGGTAAGTGAAACAGGCTGAAATGGTGAAAGAAAAACATTCACAAGTAACAAAACCAGACAGAGGCGAGACAAGAGAGGTGGGAAAAGAGGGTCAAATAATGGAGGAAGGTTGAGGAGAGAAATTTCACAGAAGGAGAAAAGGGGTTAATGAATACGAACAGTGATACGGGTGGAATAAAGAAAAATAGGGAAGGGTACGAAGAAAGGCCGAGAGAAGAAAAGAAGAGGTGAAAAAAGGTGAGAAAATGATTTTGGTGAAAAAGCGACACAGTGGAAAGAGAGAGAGAGAGAGAGCGAGAGCGTGCTGTATAGTGACTGAGATTACCTCGGAAAGCTCTGACACTATTCAAATAAGAACAAGCTGCCAGGACAACTACGAGGATTTAAGAGAGAGAGAGAGAGGCAGAGGGAGAGAGAGACATGATGAGGGCATATCTCTCGCCCTCCCTTCTCGCCTCCCTTCCTCCCTCTCCATTAGTACAGTGAGCATATTGGGCTTATTAAATTCTAATTGTCTGTAATGGCCGCCCAGGCTCTCTGAGGCACTATGTGACAGGGTGAGAGTGAGCGGAGGTATTTGTTTTGCTAATTGGAAACCGTTCAGCTCCCTTAAGTGTTCTGCTGTTTGCCGCTGCTCGGGGAGCGGCTGATAAAAACCGGCGGAACGAAGGATAGATGGATAGATAACGCAGGTACCACAGAGAGAGAGACCGGGTGGAGCGGCGTGCAGAAGGGCAGAGTGTAAGAGGAGCACCTTGGGGGTATTTACCGACAAGAAGGAATATGAAAAATCAATGAAGACATAATGAGCTTCATTTAGAAAGTTGTCAGACACTAGTCGAGGGCTGTTTAGCATGCCGGCCCCACTGTGTAAAACAAAAGCTGTTTACACGACACACCACGTACAGTATGCTGAGGTTTTAGAGAACATTCACAAAGGGTGAGGCTGCATTCGAACGGCCTCTTTTGGGAATTACATAACGATATGATCTATTATTTATGGATTTTACGTGGCTGGATGTATATGCAATCTGAGCCTTTGTATCGGTCTGTATTTCAGGCCTTCCTTATTTCCCTCTGTGCTCAGGAATTCCTTGACAACCCCCCACCCCTCCCCATCCCGACATACACACAGACACAGGCGCACACAACTATCAGCACATTTCCACCCACCACCCTCTGCCCACCAATATATCTCGTGTCCTTGCAGCGTCCTTACACGCAGCATGCTTCACAAAGCCATTTAGAGTTCTTTACTTGTTCTCTATACTTTCTCTCCACCCTCTTCCCTTCCCCATCCTCCCTACGGCAATATAAGCAGTGGAAAGACCAGAAGGTGCGAAGAGGTGCAAAAAGCCTCTACCGTGTTTCCATATGGCCCCGCTTCCGCTCAGCTCTGCACACACACAAACACATGCTGAAAGCAGACACACAGGTAAACATGCACACGCTGTATTCCAGGACTCTCAACAAGAGCTTTCAACATAATCAAGAAGCCCTTTTACATTTTCTCCCCTCAAGCAACATAACATACAGTATATATCTATATGTATTTAATTGCAGTTTCCCTTGCTTCAAAGAAATTGTTTGACCTTTTGGCGAATGCGCTTATTCTCTTTCTTGTGTTAGTTAGATGAGGAGATTGTTACCATTCTTTTAAGAATGTGAAGCGAGACGCAGCAGCCAGTTCTTTTACCTTAACATTAAAACTAATAATCTTGAACTAGTTAACCTAATACATGTAGTGTTTAACTCCTCTAACTCTGGGAGAGAAGGCAGTAAGTGTGTTGTGTGTTTGTCGTACTATTTGTTTAAATCCTTCTTTAAATCCATGGACTTTTTTTTTTTTTTGGAGGGGGGGGTGGATTTTGTTTTTCTGATGGATGTTTCTGTTCTTGGCAGCCAATGAGACTCAATCATAGCAGTCTATTGAAATGTTTTCTCCCCGTGGATTTGTGACAAATGCCCCCTTTCTGGCTTATGTGGGTGTCCCATTAGAAATAAACAGAAGTGAAATGCTTTTGGCTGATGTGTCTCCTTTTCCCTGGTGCCTTTTTAAGTGCTGCCGTGTTATTTTTATATTGCTGTGTGTCAAGGCTTAGACGGATAGGCACTGTATGACTGGCTGTTTGGAGACATGGAGGCAGGTCCCACAGCGATTTGTCTCAGCGGTTGTTGAGAAAGTGCGCATGGGGACAGTGGGTGTGAAGATCAAAGTGTGAGTGGGCGTGTATGCTTTTCCACATTTGATTTTTATGTGTTCATACTCACGCTTTTAGCATGTGACATTATATAAGCACACATACACACATGCACTTGTGTATATGTTCAAGACATGTTTTTCTCCTGTGATATCATAAAAGAAGTCTACTCGAAGAGAAAAGACAGACGTAGAGCAGCACTGACAGTAAGGCGAAAGAAGCTAGAAGAAGTGAAATGCAGAGGGATATATATATTTTTGGGAGTAGCAGTGAAGAATATATTTGTTTGAATCAAAGAAACTGGAATACCACGGTAACATATGGTGATTTAAACAGTGGATTGATCAATAGATGTCTGGAGAGATACTATTTTTGCTTAATAAGTAGCATATGCCAAATAGTGCATATGCTGAAATACACAAAAAGACAGATGACAAAATAGACTTCATGGAAGATTTTTATTTAAAAAAAATAAAATGCAGTATTGTTAACTACACAGACAAATGCAAAGTGTCAGTATCCCTATATGATATGCACTGCTACGCTGTGACCATTTTTATTCCGGTTTTCAGAGCCATTCATTTGAACAATGGGAAATTGTACAATAACATCATTAATCATTTCATCATGATGCAGTTCTACCAAAGGCTGATAACACAATAATGTGGAAATATGGGCACGCCATTCAAAAAACTGCCATTAACACTGTGCGAAATGTCATGAAACGTCATGAATTCGATAATCTTCTACATTAGAGATATTGTATGATTCATGGTCATTAGCACTTTCAAAAATCAAGCATCTTAAGAGCCCCACACTGTACTGGCATTAAATTTACACTCAAGATGGAAAGTTTCTTCATTAAAAAAAGGATTAAAATCAGTCCACAAAAACTTTCCCTGTACTGACAAATCTGCTCAGCGCTGAAGGTTTCAGGTTTCATGATGTAAATCTGGCTCGCTCTGTTTATGTTTGAATTTAAGGTTAGAGGCAAGTGTGCAGACATCTCCTCCTATGGGAGAGACAGAGACATTTGAGAGGGGAGACATCTTCAAGTTTTGATAATTATATCAGTTTTATGCATATGAAACTCTTCTATAGATGCCTCAATAATCAGCCTACCAAGGTATTGAGTGACCTGGTGGTTCCTGGCAAAGTAGCTACCTCACGCTGTGTTTTGCACCGGGTGTGATTCCATAGTGAGTTTTGTCTATGCACAGAAAAGCCTATCCATAAATCGGAATGGCAGACTAACTCAGGCTAAAAATGTCATGCTGTATAATATCGCTCCATACTGCAAACTCAGAACATAAACATGAGTAATTAAACATGTCTCAGCTTTCCTGATGCTTGTTTTATAACCAACAGCAGTCTTAACCCCCAAAGCAGCCTTTTTAATCAATTAAAAAAAGACGTTTCTGAACATGATTTGTCACTTTTGCTAAATCAATGACATCATGGCAGCTAATCAGATGATCTCTTGATTGATAAATTGATCAATTAAGTCAGTTATTATGTTAATTATCGATCATTTCAGTGCTTATTCATTTCTCAGTTTGAATTAGCACTGATTCAGTTTTACCACACAACTTCTCCAGTGTGTCCAGGTCCTCCTGTTCTGTGGCTGTCACAGCTGCATACATGTGCCCCGTCAACAGCCGAGACAAAATACTTCCCACCACCACACACGGATTTAGTAATCCCCAATTAGACACAATAATGCTATTTAGTGAGCAGCTGTCCCCACAGACACCCGAAACACACACACATACACACACATATGAACACAGCCAAGCACACACAACAGTATGAAATGTGGCACGCACAAACACACACTAACACTTGCTGCACATTCAGTTGTGCGCATATGGGCTAGCCTGCATGCTCTGCTAGAGCGTGTTAGCTGCCTCACCAGATGCCTGCTGGATAATCTAGGTGCCATAATCTGATGTTCTGCCAGCCAGCGTGATTGTGTTTATGTGCGTGTGTGTTTGTGTGATTGTGCACTCTTGCTTGCCAAGTTGTGGGCTAAAAACTTTGTCAATTTGCTTGTTTGCAGTTTAACCATCTTTTGGCCCAAGTTGCTCCTCTTGTCCAGTACATTTTCACTTTCTCTGCCTCACTGCTTTTCCTTTCCTTATCTCATTTCTCTTTGTACGACTATTTCTTTGCTTTTCAGTCTTCTTCCATGTACGCCCTTTGCTCATCCTTTCCCTGTTTGGAAGTTACCCCAACACCTGTGCCTTCTATTTCCAGCTTCCACACTAGGCTTTTAGCAGAGCATGTACAGCTTCATGATCTGTCCATTATTGTCTCTGAATTATTATGATCAACCCATTAGCTATTCAGGTTGCTTTAGATTGTTCTTGTGCAACACACCATTTGCAGCAAATCATATGAAAATATAATTGCTTATTAAAAAAGGGGGAAAAAGGTTGTGACTATTACAGGTGAGTTTATTGTCTAAATTGGAGCAAGCAAACCACAGTTTGGTTAACTGATTTCCATTATGGCTTTTACATATGCATTGCGCACACACACACTCAAACACACTTACACCTCTGCATAAACCCTGTTACAGGTAGCCACTTATTTTGCTCATTTTCTCCTGGCTATCAGAGTCTGATCCAATCGTTGATGGGGATCTTCGTCTCCAAGAGCTTCTTCCCCTCTGATGTTTCTCTCTCGCTCTGTGTGTGTGGTTCTCTCTGTGTGAACGATCATCTTCTTTGTTGTATGTAGCTTGTCCTTCTTCCAGGTCTCTATGGTGGTGTCGCTCAGACCGATTTAAGTGGATGAAACCTGAAATGCTTACTTGTCCGTCTGGATCCAGTCCCATTACTAATGTTTCACCATCTGCACTTTGTTTTCATTATTGTATATACTTTTATTTTCTAATCTAAATGTATCCTTGCTGAGGTTTTGTCCTTTTTTGTGTGCATGTGCATGGGTGATGGGGGGTCCCTTTTTAGATCCAAGATCCATGGAAAGACAGTGTTGTTTGCTGTACAGACTATAAAACCCCCTGAGGCAATCTGGGATTTGTGAATTGACTTGACTTGATTAAAGTAAACCTGCAGTTGCCACTTAACATGTTTATTGTGGTGGTCTCCTGCAGTGCCACTGTCACGGTGCCCGTTCATCTAAGAGGTCCTTAAGACCAAATCTCATTTTTTTCTTTACTTTCTTGTTGAAATAAATGGATGCTCGCCCTCTTATTCTCATATCAAAACCACAGTTGCATTCCTCTTCTGTGGTCTTCACAAAGTGAAGTGAATAATTGCACAGTCACAACATTTTTTATCGGAAGTCGTTCATCAGTGTTCAACCATGTTTTCTGACAAACAAGTCTTCATATAGATAACAACACTAAGACATTAACTTGTGTGTGTGTGTGTGTGTGTGTGTGTGTGTGTGTGTGTGTGTGTGAGTGTATATCTTAATTGCCAAACCTGAAACAATACACATGATGATTGTGTGATGTTTTTTTTTAATGCTACATTCGTCTATACAAGGTCAAAAGATAGTGTGAAAGTTCCCAGAGCTTTACTGCACTTGAGTTGTCTTGTGTGTTCTCACTTCCAAAGAAAAATCCAAATCCCCCCCAAAAATCCAAAAGACATTCCCTTTATCCATAATAAGTTAAGGAAAAACAGCAAATTTGAGAAGCTTGAAACAGATATTTTTTATTGAAGTTTTGCTTGAAAAACTATTATGCTTGAAATATTAAACTGTTATTTCTTGGCCAATAAGTTTGCATTGATGGACCGATGGATTGATGTGTATTTGTTTTATCTCAGTTGCATTATCAGGATGCTAAATTATTAACTTCTGTTGTAAACTGACCTTTTCAAGAACGTGATAAAGGGTAAGTAAAGCCACTCTGCAGTCTTATTCACACATTAATGACACACTGCAAGTCTTTTATGCTACTCGTTGATCATGATACTGTATATCTAAAACCCTTGCCCACGCATTTATGTTGCTTCACTTCTCTCACTTCAGTGGAATAATAATATGCTTCTATAATAGGGAGCAATTCAGACATTCAGGCCAGATCTCCACTTTGCATGTTGCACAGTTCTCAAGTTCCACATTCTGAATAGACTGCTTTAAAGGAAATGAATAGGCCATGAGATCTAATAGTCTACGAAACAGCAGGAAAAAGTCTGTCATTATATGCTGAATGTGATATGTGATACATAGCTTAATATTACAGGCAAGGCACCCACATGACTACTTGAATGTGAGTTGTAGCTTCAAAAAAAGTTTTTAAGGAGGCTTAGTTTGCAGAGAAATGCATTTTTTTAAGGTAGAGAAGCCTTTAACTTAATCAGAATTTGTTTTTTTTTCTATCATTAATAATATCGTAAGCACAAAGCTGATTGGGTCCATGACCATGGCGGTGTCGCTATAAAAGGAAGTCCTATAAGGACAAAATAAGCCATGAGACTATGGTAATGGTTTAAAAGGAACTCTGAACTGTTTTCAGGTGCTCGTCCCTGTTTTGTTCTTATCATGGACATGCACAAGCACAGAGGGGACATGAGACAAATTCCTCAGTTGGTCAACAGCATCGTCAGTGCAAAAATAAATGAACCAATGGAAAAACAGAAGACCTCAAGCTTGCAAAAATGTAAACAAAGCTCAACGCAGAAAATATAAATAATGAATATCCAAAAAAATCAGTTTTGCACATGTTGTATAAGGAAAGCAGTGCAATTAGCACTCAAACCTATAACTGGCCTCCAAGGGCACACACAGTACATCTGGGTGAGTAACATAGAGGATCTTACTCAGCAGGGAAAAAAAAACTTTTACTAAAATTATCACCCAAACTGTTGCAAATACACGAACATCAATTTTACAGACCAAATTCTGGCCCAGCTTTGACCTATTAAACCTGTTGTGTAAGTGCAGTTTCCTGTCTAATCATTGATTATTATTTGAAAACTGCTTACTTTTGGCTTTGTTCAAGAAATAAACTGGTTTATAAATTCTCCATAAACTGCTGCTTTTTATAAACATGCTGCAAATCTTTTTTTTTCTTTAGAAGCTGTTTGTCTGTCTGGATGGTCGTGATTCATTGCCACCGTGTCGTCAGATCTCAGCTATTCATCAGTGAGCTCAGTGTTATAAACACAAAAAAAAATATATGTCTAGAACTATGAGTTACTCATCCAAGTTGCAATAAAAATAGACTTATGCTTAACATTTATCCAGAGAAATAACCCCCTGTCTAATGGTTTTCCCTATTGGCACACGTTGATTAAACCTATAGGCTTGATGTAATGCCCGTTGTTATTTGAAATTTCGCTTGAATGAAATTCCGCGTGTGCAGATTTTGCCTTATTTATTTAAGTCACAAAAAAGGGCATTATTTCCATTTGTTTATACCCTTTCAGACTGTTTGAAGTGTTTTACAATTACAGGCCAGGCCGAGCAGACAAATGATGTTGACAGGGAGTCAGGCCAAGTGGAAGACAGAAAGGAATTGTACTCGCTGGAGCTAAAATGGAAAATATCAAGCAGTATTCAACCGATGACTGTAATTTAACCAAACCTCTTCAGGGGCACTTGACAAGGCATATTGAACAGGGCCACTGCATTTTGGAAAGCAAAACAATGACAACATCCTTTTGGCCGTGGTACTTCGAAAGAGACGGCTTCATTTCAGTCCTGCAGAATTTCAGTGATTTGTGAAATGGGTTTGTCTGCGGTTTTTGTTTCTATCTTAAGTTTTTTACTTACAAGGCGTGTCAAAGGGACAACGAGCGCACACAGATCTGAGGATCAATATCGAGAAAAGAGAAAAATGTGGTATCCCCACAGCTGAAGTTAGTGTTACTTGCAACTCTTTCAGCCCGTAAGCTCCACTGATGTGCCATGAAGAAGATACCCTCAACCTGCTCTAGCAAATTTACTCAAGGGCCAAAAAATTTTGAACAAGAAAGAAAGCACATATCTCTCCCCACAGCTTCTCAGAGACAGAAAAGAAAAGTTACTTTGTCAGCCAACTACGCCTGCATACAGAATTGGGTTAAAAAAAAAAAGGCAGAGCTTCTTTTCACACACACACACACACACACACACACACACACACACACACACACACACAGCCACACACAAACAGACAAACACACACACACACACACACACACTGG
>JAQMCX010000043.1:23026940-23047344 GCA_029814765.1 Acanthurus leucopareius | reverse complement strand
CAACACTCTCTCCCTCCCCGCCTCTCTTGCGCTCTCTCCAGACATCACAACACCCCCCCACACACCCCCCCACACACACACACACACACACACACACACACACACACACACACACACACACACACACAGAGGCGTACAAAGACTGACTTGACATACATGCAAAGCATCAGGTTTGACAGAGAGACACAGGGCAGTCAACACTACAAACACTGCTGAGATTCTCATTAAAACCCCAGAGAGAAAATCCTTTTTAATCGTGGGAGCATTACTCAGTGGTAATCCACTGTGGATTATATTGAACTGTTATACCGAAGGCAACCGCAGGGTGGCAGAACACCCAGTTTGACCTGAGCTCACAGCAGGTTACACAAGGTATCATTGATGTTTTTAACTCTCAAGTGACTAAACAGGGTCGGAGCTGACTGCAGACTCATAAATCTCTGTCCTCCCTTTGTCAGTCCATGTCACTGTTGGAGTGACTGAGTGTCTCTTTGGCTTGGTTTGTCTTTCTTTGAAAGGCAGTGTATTTCAATCACAACATATAACCTTTTTGTTTTGTTGGTATTGGCTTTATTTCTTAAATGTTTAGGGTCCATCTGACCCCACTGTTGTCTGTGTAAAAAAAATGATATATGAATTGCATATTGAACCAACTAATTAATGATTCCTTGTATTTTGAACGTGAAACATTATATGTAGACTACTGTTAAACTACTGACCCTTCTTTCTGCCATATTTTTAAACAAATACAAAAATGACACCAGAGAACTATAACACTGTATGCAGAAACATTTCAAATTTTATGTTAACAGGCCACATATGAACAAATTTAGGATAATTTTGTTTGACAAAGTCATTTACAGTTAGACAAATGTACAATAGCTTCTGTTATCCTGCATAGTGGCATCACTGATGTTTGAGTTCAGTGAGACAGCACAGAGTTCTTGCTCCCTGTATGGCCTCTTATATCAAACTGCTGTAAATTGAAATAGACTTAACTGAGAACTGGGAGAGCCAGCTGCGCCTTGAAAGGTGCTGTCAACATCAATCAGACGGTACAAGAAACATCTACTGTATTAGAAACTGTTGTAAAGAATCAAGACAGTGTTCCTCAGAGCTGAAACAGAGGACTCTTCTGGACCCCAAACACAACATTAAGAGTAAGGAACTGGGTTCGAATCTATCTTAAAGTAACTCTTACATGTCCACAAATGCGTTCATGAAGTTAGCGTGTGCTGTAATTATTTAATTAAAGCTGTACTCCTCTGATTTAGTAAAAAAAAAGTGGGTATTCTTCTAAGCACTGGTCTTACTGAATTCCTTCATTTCTGTGAGCAGCTGAAGGGTTAAGTGCTGACAATGAGTGACAAACTAGTTGAGACTGTTGCATCTCTCTCTTCATCTTTCTGCTGTCGGCTGTTGAACGTAGGCATATCATGGTCAAAAAAAAAAAGTTTAACTTTGGCTCAAGAATGCTTTTTTTTTTTTTTTGAACGAAGACAGTGCCTTTTGCCCTTTTTTACTTACACTGGTCATCAGGTTTGGAAGGTATAACTCCATGGTCATTATGTTTGAACAATTACAGTAACCAATAACTGTTTTAGTGTACATATAGCCATAGGGGTTGTTGCTTAACTGTCTGACAGATGTAAAAATATATGGAAATCCTTTAAACGACACATTAATACAAAGGAGGTATAGAAATGTTTATATGCTTTGAGTAGGTGGACTGCAATTGATGCAAAAAAATGTTTTTTTCATGAAAAAAAAATCTTTTATCTGTGCAAACACAGTTTCTCTCATTTTAAAGGAATCACAACAAGTTTCTCATTATGTGTTTGTTTTTGTGCAGCCGAACATGGCGTACCACCTTTCATCTGTATTTGTGTTTTTAGAGGAACATCACACACAGACACAGACATGCAGTGACGAGCTCTCTGGTTTTTTTTTGTTTTTTTTTTTTTTCCCCAGACGTTGTAGTGCTTTCATCTCTCTATGTGTCAATCAACTTTGGCCTGTGTGTTTTTATCCTATTGGGTGGACATGCATACATACACAAAAAAAAACACAGCGAGAAAAGCTTTTATGTCTGCATGCCTAACCTAATATTCAAACCCCCAAAACTCCAAATGTTGTCTCCCTCTGACTAGCCTAAATAGAGCAACTTGAGAGGTGCTAGGTTTAATCTTCAGGACCATCAGAGATGACAGTGTGGTGAAATAATCAAAAACTTCTACAGCCACTCTGCTGGCAGATTCTATTGGTTATGAAGGAGGCCAAAGATAAAAGGATGCCTTTGAAAAGACATTCTATGCAGAGCCACATGTCTTTCCCAATTTAGCCTAAACTGGTTCACTACCCCCTGACGAGATTCTGCTAACACACACACACACACACACACACACACACACACACACTGTCAGCATGGACTCACGCACACCTACTGTAATGGAGAAACGCACAAGGACACGGTCACGCATGAATGTACATAAATATATATCAAAAGAAAGACATATATATATTTATAAGAAAAAACACATGCCTGCACATATGCCCCCATACACACAAACACGCACACGCAGGCAAGGCACTTGTCATTACTCGCTCCGTCAAAGTAGATCATACAGGCATTAATTGAGAGTGCAATCATGCTCTGAGCCCACGGTTCAAAGGAGCTGATAATAAGCTGTGATAGGTCCAGCTGATGGAAAAAGCCAGGCAGCCTGCTGGCATGCGCAGGCACAGACCGGGTTTTTTACGCTTGTGTGTGTGTATATGTGTGTGAGCCTCCCTGCATGCGCATACATGCCTGTACTCCTGTGTTTCCCACATTGTTGGAAAAACAGTAACATTTTCAAAGAAGATCTTGTTTAGTTTCATTTAAAATTAGTAGGGCTGGCACTTTATCCCGTTAATTACGATTAATTACAGAAAAAATAACACGACAAAAAAAATAACGCATTTAATCGCAATTTATTTTTGCACTGCAAACAGCATGGAACATTTCTCATTGCTCAAGTTCCCGCCGTAGTTCAGTCGGTAGAGCGGGCGTCCCATGTGCGGAAGCTTCGTTCTCCACGCGAGTTCAACTCCGGCTCTGATCATTTGCTGCGTGTATATAAAATATAAAATTTTAAAAAAATTTTTAAAAAAAGACGAGAAGTCGTTGCTGGTTTTGTTGGAAAACAATTACCAGTGGAAATCTGGATGTGTGCACAAATTGTCCAAGAAAGAATTTGCCTATCCGGAGCTTTTCCAACCTCCGCTACCACCTCAATGCCAGACATGTTGCAGCTATCACAGACAACAAAAAAATGTTGCTTCTCGTGTCAAATATTGATATGCAATTAATTGAGATTAATTGATTACAAAGCCTCTAATTAATTAGATTATTTTTTTAATTGAGTCCCACCACTAAAAATTAGGTTTATGACGGTTTTATTTAATGGTTTTGGGAGGGTTAAATGGAATTTAATCATTTTATTGTCCTCACTTTTACTATATCGGTGTCGCAGCTTGATTCCATCTCTCCTTTAAATTATTTTCTGACTTTCTTTCATAGGTCAAACTCTTTGTGTTGTTAGGAAGCATCAACGTTGCGCCTGAGTTTAGGCTCAGTGCACCACACAACACTAAACCTAAGCCACCCAAGCCGCAAATCTGGCTTTGTAGCTGTTACCATAGCTCTATATATATCTGTGTGGGTGTGTGTGTCGGCTTGCATGTGTGTGTGTGTGTGTGTGTGTGAGAGCAGCCACTTTAGCCGCTAACTTGTCTTGTAGTCGGCTCTGTATTCCTGGCATTGCTGTGGTCGATAAGACAGTGGCATGCAATATTAATGCAGCCTTCTACTGTGGTTAGTAAGAGCCTCGGACAGCCTCCGCTACTGTTTCAGAGAGAACTGAGAACAAACAGTGAGCCTGGAACACGGAGGTGAGGACAAACCAAGAGATGAGAAAATAAACAGAGAAGGGAAAGTACAAGAGGGAGGGAAGGGAATCTAAAAGAGGGAAAAAGGTGATAAAGTCGGGGGATAGAGGAAAAGATAAAAACAAAGCCAGTCGGTTGGAAAACTAAAGCAATAAAGGGGAAAGTGGCTGAAACACAGGAGAAACAGAGGGCAGACACAGGTCAAGAGAGGCAGAAAGCAGGAAAAAAGAGTGGAAGGAAAAGAGCGATAGGTAAAAGTAAAATGGGAGACATGAAAGCAGGGTAAGGAAATGAGAAGGGGAGGAAAGACTGATTCAGAGGGTGAGTGGGTGAGAGTGGAGGCGGGGAGTGGAAATGAGAGAAAAAGCTAACAGCGAGAGGAGATGGAGTGGTGGGGCTAAAAAGAGCTTAAAATAGTGAGAAAGTGGGAATGCGCTGGGAGAAGGGCTTAGAAAAGTGAGAGATTGTTAAAGCTGTTAAGGGAGAAGAATGACGAGGAAAAGTGTGACAATGAGCGATACCGAGGACAATTGAGCATGCAGAGGGAGAACATAATTACACATTTTAATATCAATACTGCAATAAATACTGTTCAAATGTGTGCACAAGCAGCGCACGTGAAGCAGTGAAGTCTGTTTTCCACTTATGTGTCGCTCCCAAATATGAGTGCACATGCTATTACTCACCCAGGCATAGCCTCTTTAGCCGTTGCCTGGCAACTTTGAAGCAATTAAAGGCAAGGGGCGCCTGCAGCCTGACAGAATATGAGTTTGGGGAAAATGCTTGCAGTTTACATGACTCTTTAATTGACAGCAAGGAGAACCCTGACCCAAATTTGCACAGTTTTTATATTGCACTTGGCTCTTAATGTGGGATCCTCTGGAGAAAGTTTTCAGAAGTCAGTTCTTCTAAAGTGGACTGGATTTCTTAAGGGAATGTCTCAACTCTTTTGGATGTCTCGCGTTTGCTGTATAACTGACTGTATATCGGCCTCTCTCTCTCTCCCTCTCTCTCTCTCTCTCTCTCTCTCTCTTTGGCTCACTTCCATGCTCTCTCTCCTGATGTATTCAGTAGAGGAACTCCAAAATTATTTAAGTGTCAATGGTCGGTAATTTATTCATGTTCTGTTGGTAGGTTAATGATTGCAGACGAAAAGCGGAAAAAGAAAAGAGGCAACCTCATGCTCAAGTTCAGCGACATTTCCAAGAAACGGCACTTAAATTATGGCCTTTCAGCATGTAAATTCCCTTGGCTGTGAAGTTCACTGATTTCTCAGCAGTGCCTTTGATGGAAGTTCACATGTTGCATTTTGGTTTAGATTTCAGCAGAACCAGGGTGGCACTGTTATTTTGCAAACAGACGAGGTGATGTGGGGGGGCAGCCACGATTCGGCATATGAGTTATTCAGTTTCTGGTTAGGTTTTCTTCTTTGCTGTCTGCCAAAGTTGTTTTCAACAAGGGAGAGCTATGTGTGGAAAAATGCATAACTCAACCCCATTACGACTTGCTTTTAGCATCAAGTAACACTGAGTGAAGTACACTAGTGCTGCACTTGGTGATGCATTATCAAATCTCAAGTGGGTGAATTGTGGCTTTAGCTGTATTCATAGCCATTTTCAAACTCAGTGTGGTTGTTAATTTGAGAGGGGAAAAAAAACAAATGCCAGAAACATTTGAGTCCAGTCCAGTTTTTTAAAAACCCTGAAATTTGTTTGCTTTGATTGTACAATATTTTTAATTTCTTACTGGAAAAAATGTGTTATTTTAGCTTTGTATTCAGTGCAAATGAAAACAAATAGAAGGTGTGATTGTGTTGACCGTAATGGTATTCCCAATATAACATGAGCCTTTTTCATTTACACTTTGGTCCACATTTGTTCTTAACATTGATACCCAATTGGGCTAAAAACACAAACAAGCCAAAAGAAAAAGCGCAAATACACAGTCGATTCTTGATATGAATTTGTACGATTTCATGATTCGTTTAAAGAGATAACAAAAGAAAAAATGAATCGCCTACTTCATTGTGATGATTCACTTACAACCTCTTCATTCAATAGCTTTTCATTTTTCAAACCACACTACACTCTCTCTTTCACACACACACACACACACACACACACACACACACACACACACACACACAACAGACACATATATTCACACACACAGACATAGCACAAATAAACACACACATGCACACAAATATAGCTGGCCTTTATCTGTAGCTCTCAGAAGCCCACAAGTGTTTGGATTTCTGTTTTCCATTTGAGTCCCCATACTGTCAACACCATATCTATCTACTCACACTGACACTTCAAACCAGCAGGGTCAATGACCATGAGGCACTGCTTTGTGCCGCAGTAATGCCTCGGCCTGTCCATGTCTCACTTCCTCTCTTTCGTTAATTTCCTTTACAGCGTGTGTTTGCTCTGAACGTTCGTAGACAGTATCTTAGGATCTACACATCAGCTGGCCAGTGTTGCTGCTGTGTGATCATTTTCTCACATAGAATGTTCTTGGCAAGAAAACCTCCTGATGTGCTTGATCATAAGACGGATGATGAGGGGTTTTTGCATCAGTGAATGAAGCGTAGCCTAGGGGTGTTTGATTACATTTGAAGGGGAAACAGATTGGTTTATTCCAAAGGTTTTAAAATAATATACATTGATGTTGCAAAATTCTGCAGGCTGAGGTCTTGGCTTTCAGGCTGTCGATCAGAAATGGTACGTTAGATAAGTAACACTAACAAACTTTTAATTAGAGGCTGCTGCACTGACTTTTAAAAAACCATTGCAGTTTTAGTGTTGTTTTATTCTGTAACTGTGCACAAACATCTACCATTTCTTATGAGGAGAAAATAATGAGAAAAAAAATAAACAAAATTTTAAATATGCACTTCACACACAGATTAGAAGCAAAAATATCAAAAAATATCAGAATCAAAAAATACTGATTTTTTGCTATGGAGGTTAGCTTATTGTCCTGTTAGCTAGTTAGCTTACCAGAGCTTGCTAGGTGGCTGTAAAATGCATATTCTGACTAGGTGTAGGTAGTTCGTGTAAACAGCAGCAGACATTATTCACAACTCTTTGCATCCACATTAAGAAAGACTTTCAAACTGATTCTGATGTATGTAACAAGTGGGTTTGTGTTGTTTTTTTGGGAAAATAAAGATCCAGGATGTAAGACTTTCAAATAAGAAATCGTCATTTTACAACTCAAGGTTACAAAATGATAGACAGTCATAGTTCCCCTATGCTCTGCAAAGCCAAAAATCAGGTGAACGTATACATAATTAATAAGGTCATGGAAATGGAAAATACTTCTCACATTTGAGCGCTGAGGATAGGTTGAGACTCAGAGCCTTAGGATCAAAGATGCCCTTTAGTGTGGTGGTACAGCAGCTGATACCTCCATTTCTCTATCCAGATGGCAACAAGGTGACCAGGCTGTAGCTGGGGTGGGTATTGTCTTTAATATCCTTTGGGCTCTGCACAGGCACCCCACCTCACAGATATCACAGCTGCTCAGTAAATGAGCACCAGTGATGTTCTGTACTGCTTCCGTTTAAGCACCAGAGTTTTGAGGAGGGGTGTATGAATGCAGTCTATTCAGCTATGTTTTGGTGACATGTTGACTCTTTGGAATATACTGAGCATACAAATGGGAAGCAGAGAAGTTGATTATTCTGCAGGAGTGTTTTGAAAAGTTTCTATTGGTTTGACATGTTTTTCAAACTTGTCACTATAGATGACAGATTCCACCATGCCTGAAGGTTGCATTTTATATGTTAAAAAAAAGGAAATGAAAAGAAAAGAAATACTGTTTACATTTTTTTTTTTTGCTTTCTCAAAGAGTGAAGAGAGCCAATAAAGAGACATTTAAATTCTGGCCGTCCTCAGACTGAAAACAGTTATCAGTGTATGTCTTTGGCAGACACTTTATTACAGGGTAGTTATGTTGTTACTTTGTAAAGACTTGTGCGCAAGTTCTGCCTGTAGATTGAAGCAAATCAAATGAATTTAAATTATGCTTTAAAAAGTTTTTGCAGTAAAAAATGATAGCTGTATCATAAAACACTTATTTTCTGAATGAGGTTTTGTTTAACAGTCTGTCAAATGAGAAGAAGACCTGGGAATGCAGGCTTTTTCTTAAAATGTCAATTACAGGTAAGACTGCAATTTTTTACATCTCTTGTATGAGAAGGTTGTGTTTTAAGCTCAAATGATATCAAGATAGAGTCAGTGATGTAATTAGCTTACAGTAATGCACACATTGAGCAAAAGCCACAATGAATGGATTGCGGATGCTGGTAGCACCTTGATTTCCACAGAATTAGCATCTGCATTCTGCCCTATTTTAGCACCCGCTAGCTGCCGCTAACACACCCATAAAGTTTGGCAGCTGAGCGTAATTTGCGTCTGTGATTGCAATTAGCCGTGTGGCAAACCAGTGGCTTTGCGCCAAGATTACAGTAGACACAACAATAGCAAAGTCAGACAGAAAAAGAAACAAAAATGTTCAGACTGAGAACTTTAAGTTCTTACTGACATGCTGGAGAGACATGTATCCAAACTCCAGTCAAGAACTCTCACTCTGAAAGAGAAATCCATGTATGGGAATCTATATCCCAGTGTCTCGGGCTTTCCAGAACACAGACTGGTTCATAATGAAAACTGCAGAGAGCACAAAATTCTGCAGAAAGCGTCAGTTTTGTTTGTTGCCCACAGTTGGCTGTGTGTTGTTGCTGGCTCAAGCATCTCACAGCAGCTGAAACTACAGGCTACATGTCTCCAAAATTAGAAAAAGACTGTGCGCTTTTACGCATGGTGCCACAGTTGCTTTATTAATAGGGACCACCGGGATTTGATAGTGATTAATGTTCAGTATTCTACTGTATTCCTCACAGGTTGGATATTTAACAAGGAACCCAAGTTTATATGGTGAAATTGTTTGTAATAGGCTACCCTTATGAATGAATCTTGAGCTCCATTAGAACTGTTTCATTTCAAAATCTGATATTAGCTCTTGACCCACTTGATTCTGTGCTCTGACTGTAGACCTTGCCCATAATATCACTCAATATCAATTCAATATCATTCAAAGCTCCTGAGACTTGAAAAGAGAGAGAAGGAGAGAAATAGTGCCTCTTTAATACACAGGTCTCAATAGCAGTAAATACCACCATTGTAACACTGTAACTTAGCGTTGGTCCTTGTGAATTAGACTGTATTTGTAACAAGGCGTATTTGCATAGAAAGGAGGCAGGTTTGTGCCAATTTTTTGAACATTCCCTGATAAACACACATGCAAATGGGACAGGAGCATGCAGGATGCCGTCTGCTTGGTAGTACAGTTTTAGTGTAGTTCACATGCATTTTACCCTTTGCCCGTGCTCAGTAGATTGCACACTATCGTTTACTCTAATTTGCACAGGTTAAGCAGCTGCAAAAGCAGCACAATCCTTTTGTGAATTTAGTACATAGACTGCCCAAACAGAAAAATATGTTAATAAGTGTTTTAAAAACAGAAACAAAGATGTTTCATAAATGTATCCACTTAAATGGTGGCAGACTGACAGGACACTCATCAACACATATTTCTTTAAAATTGCCTATAAAAAGAATTGTTGATTGGCAGCAACATAAGGCAAATGTTTGCCTAAGTAGCCATAGAGTTTGTGCTCTCAATAAGTAAAAAGCAATTTAATGTTCTTCTTTTATGATATTAAATTGTCAAAGTCTTTTGAATTTGTATTAACTGCCAGTCAAATTAGAGGGGCTGCTTTCACCTCAAACTGTAATTGGGACATGATGTAAGGGCAAGTAAACCTGCAAAGACTGCTCTCATCTATTTGAATCAATTGTAACCTCTTGAACTTAAAGCTGCCCCCAGTTAAAGGGCTGTGCATTTGATAGTGAAACTATAGAATTTGGGTGTATGTCTGCTCCATTCTTAGTCATTGCCAACAGACATGCTTCCTGTCTGGCAGTGAACAGATTACTTCTCCCCTCAACACTTCAGCACTCTTGGCAAGCAGCCATTCTGTCAAATCTAGCTAGCTAATGAATGAACACGTCAATCACGCATTAAAAGCTGCGCCCAGAGAGTAGCAGCATTACATATGTGGACACCCCCCTGCATTGTGACATAGAATTGACAGACTGCTCACAATCACCCTTTGGCTCTATGAACAAAAGTTTTTTAATAAATCAAAGGAACAGTGCGAAAGTTACTGAGAACATTTCAAGGCCACCGACAGCACATCCCAGTGTGACTGTAAAATAAAGATGCTGAGAACCACACAAAGCAATGAGAGACAGAAGACATTTTCAGTCAAATCCCCTGACAGCCGATCTAATGAAGTACCTGCAGCCAGGATGGAAAGATCACATGTAATCTGAGGTACACAGACGAGGTGTTTGCTTTGCAGTTTGGCTCTGCAGATCATTATTAAATGATCAAGGCCAGACACAATTAATATATTTTTTGGCACAATTAGTAATCTCTTGGCGCTCTCAGTGCAGCTTGATAGTTTTGTCTCCTGTGATCTGAAAGCTGAGCCATAGATATCAGGAGACATGTTGACATTTAACTATGAAGAATTATCGTTGTGTCATTGTAACTCTTGAGACTCTTACTTCTTTTTCGTAGCCATGCAAGCAGTGTGGCGGTATGGCGATGTTACTCTGTCTATAGGTTTGTCAGTCATTTAGTCCAGGAAAATGGTCCAGACCGACAAATATCAACAACTATTGAATAGATTGCCATTATATTTTGTCTGATAAATATGTTACAGAGGGGGTGAACTGTTCGATTTTAGCTGCAATTCCCCTGCAGGTTGGCACTTTTGGTTTTCCGTTAAATGTCTTAACAACTACTGAAATTGATTGACATGTCATTTACTGCATATATTAATGGTGCACAGGTGATTAAGCCTAAGGACTTATATGATCTCCTTGCTTCCATCTAGCAGCAGGTCAAGGTGTTTTCTCTCCCAATGGAATATCTCAGCACTAATTCAAAATTTAGTGCCTAATGCAGCATCTTTGTGTTCAGACAATTTATCTGTATGACTCTGGTGATCCACTGACTTTTCCTAAGGTCTCACAGAGCTTCTGGCACAGCTTTTGACTCTTAAGGCTATTCCGTGCTTGTTGCATCCATATAGCTGCAGGGATTTATGTGACATAAATTTTTGTCATCTGCCATATCCACTTTGACCCTGTGTACACCTTCCAGAAATTGTAACCATGTAGACTGTACAGGCACTATAAAAGTGAACTGAATGCATTTACATATTTTTTTCTGTTTCCCATCCTCTATCATTTTCTTAAGTCTTTTTTTTATTTCTTATCTTCATTTTTTTTAACTTTTTCTTGTTATTCAGCCAAATACAACAACAAAGGAGCTCTTTTCGCTGTCATGAAGTTCACAGACTGCTGTCATCATGCAGATCTACAATCCACACTACTTGTCCATTTTGAAGTGCATTCTTTTAAATCAGCATTTATCTGCAATTTGATGTGTTCCATATAAATGACTTGCATGTTTGTATTAATAGGATGAAAATGATATATGTCAGATATGTTACATGAGTTGAACTAATACAAGAATAAAATCAGGCTTATATCCACCTGTTTAAGCATTTAGGGAAACACACTGTGTGTTCATCACTCCAGGGTGAAAAGTTGTTAACTCAAGGGTTGAAATGGACACAATGGGGTATGCATATAAAAGTGATTTAAGCACCACTTTACGCCAGCAGAATGTCTAAATCAGACCCTGTGGTACTTAGAATTTATATTTGGTAATCAATAGGCTACATTATATGATTTGTACATTTCCCCACCTAAAATTATGATGTGTATTTGTGTGTGTGTTTTGTGTGTGTTAATGTGTCAGATTCTGCCTATGGAGAGAGAGGCATTAATCTTCTAATCCCCCTTCCCTCCCCTCTCTTTTCCCTCCCTTTTTCTTTATGCACCATGCAAGCATACACACAGAGCTTGGTTTGTCTTCTTTTACTTTAAACAAATCTGTAACAAAGTAAAGAGAGCTTTTTGAATATCACACTTGCTGTATTGCTCCACTGAGCTGTCAGCTTTACAGGGGGAATTTGCATCCAACTTTTAATGAATTCTTCCAAATGCAATATATTCACTGTTCAAAATACTTTGTGTCACATATTTTAGACTTCCTTCTCTTACCCTATCTGAGAGCTTGCTTGTTGAGTTTTGATATGATGTAATATTAAAATCATAGGTCAGTGACACATCTTATTGATTCCTCTTTGCCTTAAATGAACTTTAACAGTTGCCTAAGCTTTTACTTTTTGTCAAATACTTTTTGCCATTTAAGTTTTTTGTTACTTTTCTTTAGCGTGCAGCACTGAGTCCTCTGTTCCATTAACCCTGTATCTTGTGCTTTTGAGGGTCGGATACCAAGATCCAGTACCAACATCACACTGGTTCCTATATGTCCGCTATTTACCAGACACTATGCTTATTCTGGTGCCTCATTCCAGTTCCACTACATCCCTGAGCGGTCAACTTCTGCCCTCTGGTGCATCAGAAAAGAGCGCATGTGCCTTTAATAACAGCATAACAGCATTAAGTTTGCGGCAGGCAAGAGGAAGCTTTTAAATATCGTTAGTATACTAGTAACTAAGCTCTCTTAAAAACTGCTTAAATAACAAAAGCTAAAAGTGGCAACAACTATTCTCTTTTTAGATTCAAAAGAAAGGCATGATTTGATTCTAAAATAAAACTCCAGTTTCAGTTTTAATCTTTTACCAGCTGCTGAATATGAGGAAAGAGTTAGAAGTAGTTAGAAACAGGTTTTCTTTGTGCCCAGAGAATTTAGGATTGAAGGTAGGTGGTTTAAATTTTACATTTGAAAACAGCAAGACTTTTTTCAGCATTCAAAGCAAGTTTTAAATTTTAAAAAAAATGTTGAACAGCTATAGAAGCAAGTTGTTACTGCCTGGTTTAGGGTGGGTGCTGAGCAGTACACTACAGTGTTGTCAGCATAAAAATGAAGTTTTTCATTAAACACATTTTGATCAATGTTATTGATATAAAGAATGAAAATTAGTGGCCCCAGGACTGACCCCTGAGGCATGCCTTTTGTTACTTTGAGAGAGCTAGAAGTGCAGTTCTCTGCCTGCACACACAGTGTTCAGTCTGAAAGGCAGTAATCAAACCACTTGACAATTTCTTCAGAGAGTCCTGCTCTTGATAGTCTTTGCTTGAGAACTGTGTGGTCCACTATGTCAATTGCTTCAGAAAGGTCAATAAAATGGGCTGCACCATGCTGTAAATTGTCTATGCATTCAATAAAATCATTAAAAACTGTGAGAGCTGCTGATGTTGTAGCTATGCCTTGTTCCAAAACCAGATTTGAAGTCAGACAAAGCATTGTTACTGTTAAAAAAAATAAAATAATAATAATCTCTCAGTTCATCACTAACAATGGATTCGAGAACCTTGGCCAGGACAGATAGCTTTAAGATGGACCTGAGGTTATTTAAAATTGTAGGGCTGCTACCTTTGAACAGGAGAAAATTCACCTGTTCACCCATCTCATAAATTGACTGTCAACCAGGGCTCCATTTTGCAGTGAATCTAAATGGCCAAACCTAATCAATGCTCTCATTGCCCCTGGTTACGAGACTATTCTGCTTAATTCTAGTTTACCTCCTGCTGTTGGATGATATTGTCATTGTGAGAACTTAGTACAAGTGATAATAAGCTACTGGTAAGAAGGTGAAGCTTGTGACAATGTATTTGGAGTGATATTTTTTTCTAGCTTAAAAGTTATTGTTGCCGCTTATACAATCGTAAATTCACCATCATTTTCTTTCTGGTTTATCCGCTCCAGCTTTTTCTTTGTTATTTTTCTCTGTTCTCTTTCTCTACGTTCTCCCATCATCCTCTGAACACTGCAATCACATACTCCACACACATTTTGTATGAAGTTGTAAGTGACATATAAAGTAGTAAAAATAAAACAAACACAAAATTTTAGACCTAAACAAATGTAAGAGGGGCTTGGAATTCCACATTTGATTACATTATATAAATCTGCTGCTTAAATAAAACCATTGTTTTTTGTATTGCCCACTGCAATGAATGTGGGCAAAACAGTAGCTGACTCGACATTTTAATTATGTGGTCTTGACAATCTGCCCATTTTCTCACCTGATCACCTTGCTCTTTCCTTCACTACCTCTCTCCCTTTATGTGTTGTCAACCAAAAGGCAAATATTGCACAAGACAGCATTGATAGAAAGAGATAGGAAGATGGAGATGAATCCTTGTTAATTTTTGTCACGTTTTCCTGAAAGAATATTGAGTTATTATGGCTGAAGGAGTGAGATTAACCCCATTGTCTTACCTGAATCTGGGTGTCTTGGTAAGAAAATAATCTGCACATCTGTCATTGAAAAAACAGACATTTCTTTAGGGTTATTAACAAAATTCAGGCTTTGCTTGAGCGTAGCGGACATTTTTGCCTACTCTGCAAGTTCATGCTGCGTGTCAAACTAAACAGAGAAAGATGTGTAACGTGCTAATGCTTCGATTCACTGTCTATAAATATTCTGTAAATATGCCAGAAGACCCAATTATATCAGAATAACAATGGTGAATAAGCAACAAAGGTACTTTGAACCCAAGTATATCAATTAGCTGGAGTAACAGTAGCTGGAAAGTGTTTGATGCAAGCACACAAGCTCAAAGAGCAAACATTTACCTTCATGTAGTTATCAGGCTAGCAAACATCATCTAACGTCCTAAACTGCTGATGCTACTCACCTAGTTAACTTGTGTCTTTGCAGCTCACCATGGAGTCTCTACTGCATTATTGTAAGATACAGTTGTCCTACTTTCTCTCCTTTTTCTGTGTTCAGACAGAGAGAGAGGTGAAATTCCTCAAGCTGATTAGAGCTTGTTCTGTCACTGTAAGTGCAATAAAAGCTGCCCAACAGGAGCAACTCATTAATGTAATCCATCCTAAACCAAAAGATGGGCAGAAATTCAGGCCAAAATATCAGTATTTTTTTAAAAAGCCCAACATGATCACTAATGGGGCTTGTAGACAGAGCTAGCAAGTGTCTAAGGCACAAAAACTCCTGTGTGCCTGTGATGGCATCTTAATGGTAAAAGCAAATTTGTTTTACAGGAAAATAATATTACCTAAACCTTTACAGTGTGTTTGTTAGCATGTGTACATGTGTGTGCGTGTGCGTGTGTGCACGTGCTTGCGTGCGTGCATTCGTGTGTGTGAGTGTTAGGCAATGTTATCCAGATCTTTTCAAATGAGAGAGCCACAGGGGACACAGCCAGGAACCCCGGAGAAATGCATAAAGAAGGTGATGGATATTAATGGATATGGTCTCCAACTACACTAGTTTTTATTGAAATATATATATATATATTTTTTTCTCTTAAACCTAAAATGTACTCTGGACTCCATTGTCAGTTCAGGTTCACACAATTGGTATTGCTTCACTTGGAATAAGTTGAATTTCAGTTACATTTATTTATTTTTATTTATTTATTTTTTTTTATTAGAGGCTTTTTTATAGCTGAATTGTAGTCACTTTAATTTGTTCATTGTATAAAATGAATTGCATTGCTGCATTTATAGCATGAGCTGCTTTATTCAAATGTTTATTTTTTTTGTGTTTTCATATTGGAATTTTCTTGACTACACAGTATATGACCTCCAGAATAATCAAACTCAGATCAGGAGTCATTAAACTCACTTACTGTTACAAAAAAACAAACAACACTTGTCATTAAAAAATTGAGTCTTTCGCATCTCTTGGAGGTCTCAAAGTACATTTTTTCCACGTAGCAAGTCAACCTAAAAACATTAGCTCCGCCAATGTAAATATCCATTGAGACCAAGAGCAACTGCCGAGCCTCCTTGTCTAGCTAGACAGCTCTGGCAGTAAGACAAATTCCTATCATCCATTGTTGAGTTTTCCTTTTTACTCCGAATGGCTGTGAGGCCTTTTAACCAGCAGCTGCAATTAACATGTCATTTCTTGGCTGTCAAATGCTGTGTGTGTGTGTGCCCATACTGGTGTAATAGCAAAATTATAATTTAGGCCACAAATGCAGCGTTCATGGTCATGAATGAAAAGTGAATCTTTTGGCTCGTTCCAAGTTCTTCTGCTCTTCATTTCTTACCTTCTGTTCATTTTGACGACATGCCAGGAAACACATCTTGATTCAGTCCTTTCCTTCACTCATACAAACTACAGTAATTATTAATAAAGACGAGCTGTGCATTGTGTTGGTCTGTTTTGTGTAATGTCACATGTATTGTTTTACTACCTAACTGTTTGAAGCTGATGCTAAACCACATACAATGTTCATATCACAATGAAAGGCAAAATATTGTTGGTAATAATAATTGTTCCACAGAACTGACAACAATGTTTATTATTGTCAAGTCACAGAAATGATAAAAAATGAAAAAAATCTGTAATCCTGTAAATCCTGGTTATTTAGGTAACATATTACACTGACTTATTTATTGCTAATAATATCATTATTTACCTTACCTCTGTTAGGAGATTACTCAATATATCCTATAGTAGCTTGTATGAATCCAGTAAAAATTGATATTTCATTTAAAGAGTGACAGAATATGAAGACTTTGTCATTTGCTTTGACAAGTAACCTGCATCCAAGACATCACCTGGGCAGATTTTATTGTAAACTGCATCAAAGTGTACAAAGACATCTTTCCAACGTGTAGTTGGAAAATGGGGATCAAAGCAGTTTTTATGCTGGTTCTGGCTCATAATGATGGTCTCTGCAGGCATGCCTCTGTCTGCACACTCAAGTTGTTAGACTCTGTATATGACTCAGCCATCAAATTCATTATGGGTGATAGCTATCACACTCATCATTTTGTCCTATATTAAAAAAGTTTGCTGGTCTTGTCTGTCTGAAAGATGAGGCAAGCACTGATATTTGTTAATCTCCAAGAGTCCTCTGGCAAACAACCATCTTACATTATATTGTAACTGAACTGGAATCGTGGTGGTTATCTCACATGTTCCAGTGACAAACTTGTGCCCCAGATTCCTTATGTCCACTCTGAGAAGGGAAAGTAAGCCCTTAATTCTGGTGTCCCAAGCACCTGAAATAACCTTCAGCTTGTCCCTTGTGGTACAAAAATCATTGACAATGCTACCTGCCATCCTTTTTTCCATCACTGTAGACGAGTTTGCCCTTTGCCTTCCTCGAGAATGAAGTCACCACTTCAGGAAGCTCATCTGTGCCCGTCATGCCCCAGCCTCATTGCAGCTGCAGATCCTCATTCCTCACACTTTAATTGCCTCAGAGGTGGTATGTGGCTTTTGACAGAAAACTGACACATCAACATGCTCAGGTTCTAGGTGGTGCTTTATGGCCCCTTGATTCAGGAGAAGCATTCGTTGGTTGAGAAGCAGAGCAAAGTCTTGTTGGCATCTCTGCCAACCTGACCCAATCTCTTAAGGCTGGTGATTGTGATGCTGTTATGCCTCAATGGGAACTGGATCTCCATGAGCATCCAGAGCACCTCTCTTAAAGTGTTATCATTCAAGATATATTTGCTGTTTCCACTGACTTCAGCAAAGAGAGTAAGGAGCTATGTTCCAAGTCGGTCTGCATGATGCTTCATGAGGACTGCAGCATGCCCATTCTCTGGTCGAACCCCTGCTTTGTTCCTGAAAACATTATTTTAACCTAAAATTAATTGAAAAAGTTTTTAACTTGGCCATGTTATTTCACCAAATATGTGTCAAACATAGTTAGTTTGCCTGGGAATGATGGGGGTGTGGCCTGAAACTGAACTCATTGTTTGTTTTTTAAATGAAACTCCCCTCCCTCTCACACACTGTGTAAGGGGTATCCATTATCAGCTTATGAATGGTGGAATTATGTCAACCATTTCTGGCATTTAATGGGGTGGACTGGGAAACAATTGGAAGCAAAGTTAAGTGAAGACAGTTTCCCCAGTGACTGTGCTGCCTGCTCAGTCTGGACCATCAGCCAACATCAAAACAGTCTCCCATTTCTTATCTTCTGCAGGCAGCAGGCCTGCTTTTCAGTTAACTGTAACAGTTGCCCACCCTCATTTAATGGCATTTGTTATTTCAATTCCACTCTTAGCAGTCTCCTCTTCAAGTTTAGCCGAAAAAGAGGCGAAGAGCTGGCTACAATCTCGGCCTTTTACATTAGGATATTGACTTTCCATTCGCTCAGACTGTGGCAGAGATGCTCTGCGGTAACTCTTTTTTCTGAAGGTTTTTTTTTCCCCTCCTCGCTCTGTTTAGTGTTAAGCAACTTGGCTATCAAAAGGTTTAGAAAGCAGTTTTGTTTGAATGTTCTGTTTCTGCATGGCCTGTAACCCTTGCACCATGTCACCGAGGACCTTCACTTCCACATTACTGGACTAGATATTAGAGTTTGATTTCTCTTGGAATGTCGTTCCATTGCACTTGCTTTTTTGCTTAAAAATGATACCACTGCTTTATCAAGAAAGACTTGTGAAGTTTAAAAAATACCCATACTAAAGCAGAAACAGATGTACATGAAGCAGAACTGAGATTAGAATTAACATGCGGTATTATATAGATGCAATTAAGAGACACAGTATTAAAATATTAGTGATAGAAGTCACAGTTATTTCAGATGAATTACAGATAAATATTTATATCACGCAATTCCTCTTTCATTTTTAATCGTATATGGGTTCCTGTGGTGTTTCACTGTGAAATGGGGATAACAACCACCAGGATTGCTTACATGTGGGTTTTAGGATAAACTTTGGATTTCTGGATTAGCTTTGACATTAGTGAGGGTTAAATGCTTTCGTTCTGGATTAAATTGTTCCCTCATTCGTCTCAAACATTAAAATAAAATGTGTAGCTTTGCACGGGTAGAAGTAGCATTAAAAGCTTAGCAAATTTGCAAAGAAAAGACCAAATTAATGACCAATGCAGAAACCAAGACAAGCTTTTTTAATTTACAGTACATTAAAAGGATTTAGTTCGAAAAGGCTTATTGATAAATGACAACCAAGCTTTATTTCTAATATACTAGTCATTTTCATTCTGCTTTGAAGTGTTTATCAACACACATACTTTTATGTATATTACACATCTGATTAGACTCTTGCAGTCATGTATTTTCTATTATATTAAAATTAAATAAGTTTTCAATCTCTCAGTTAACCTGCCTAGCTCTTTTGGTATACAAAGTGGTTTTTACATGAATAAGACTTTATTTATATCAGATCACAACAGTGTTAGGCGGTGCTAATTATAGATAATAAGATTAATCTTTTCTAGTGGGAAAGGGAAGGCTGACAGGGACAGCAGGAAAACATTTAATGACAACATCCTTTTAAATGTTAAAAGTAAGGAGGTTGAGTTGATTTTGTACCGTTTAAACAGCTGTAGCCAGTGATGCCAACATGTGCTGCATGAATTATTACTTAACACATTTCTGATATCATGAAAATTTCTGTTTTCCTCAGTTACAGTTCTTGTGTATTCAACAAGACTAAATGGTGTACATTTTAACAAATCAATCAAAACCAGAATTTAAATTGACATGGTCTTGAGCTGATGATAATTTCCAAATGTGATTTTAGTTTGTAAAGTTATAGGTGGATTAATAAATTAGAAAACAAAAAAAACAAAAAACAAACTAGAATGTGCAAATTGTGACCATTTAAACATTATGCAGAAAAAGATGTAATTTGGTCTTACTCGTGGTTACAAAAATGCTTGAAACTTAGTTGCTGATGACAATCAGGCAAAATAATTTGATTTACTTACCCAATAAAATTATTGCTTGCACCTAAATGCACATTACTATTCTGCACTTTGTTTGAGCGCAAAAGGAAAAGTCTCAGAAATTTTATTACACAGCAGTTGCTTTCCACATGCTGATTTACAAGTTGGCATGTTTTCAGGTGTAGTTGCTTTTGCTAGGAAGAAAGGTTTCAGTTTGGTTTGTGTGTTTTTTTGTCAGCAGGATCAAGTAAAAACTGCTTCAATTTTGACAAAACTTGTGGAAGTGTGTAGCAGATATAAATATTGGAGCAGTTACAAACCACTTGCCATGTACATACATTTTCTTTACCTATGAACATTGCAGAGAAGGTCTTTGGCCAGGGCAACATTCATGTTATACATGACATACATCTTAAAAGGCAGAAATTTACCAAAAAGACAATGCCAGTTGTAGAAAAACATTGTTTCAGTGTCTTCAATTTTTTTATACATCCCTTAGCATATGTACATGAAGATAAAGTCTGTTTTCCTGGTTTTCACAGGTGTAAATTAAGTATGTGAAATATTTCAGATTTAGGGACACATAATGGGCTCTAATTTCGTAGACCAGGCGCAGGCGAGGCGCACCTGCCCTGCGCCGCGCCTACGCCGTGCCAACGGGGT
>JAQMCX010000043.1:23011977-23026840 GCA_029814765.1 Acanthurus leucopareius | reverse complement strand
CGGCCTACCAAATGACTAAACTGGCTGCGCACGGTGGTGCGCTGGACGAAATTACCACTGCGCGGGGTCCGCCACCCCGCGCCACCTGCGCTGCGCCACGAAATTAGAGCCCAATGAAATACCAGCAGAGATGTTTAGGATTCTGCAAGGCACACCTGTATCTTGACAGTCTTCCAAAAGTTTTAGACACATTTGTTGGGATTGTGCTTTCAAATTTGCACATATCCCAAAAGAGTGGATGATTTACATTGGTGGAGGCTTGTGCTCTCTGAACCCTCATCAATGCTTTGATTGTAATGTGATGTAATTAAAAAAGTTCTAAAAAAGTCAATGTCCCATTGAAATGCTGTTATCTAAAATAAGAAATAAACGAAACTCCTGGTCTGAGTTCAGAAAATCGTTTTTGACCCAACAGTTAAACAATCGTACAAATAAACCACAATCAATATTGGAAACCTTGCAAACTAAATCTACTGAGTAAAGCTAATAAGAAATGCTAATGAAGCTTATTGAAGCCAATTGCTTCAGAGTGACAGACTAACAAGAAGCCAAATAAACCACTATTTCACCAAATCATCTCAAACTTTTTCTAACACATTCAGAGAGACAGATGGAGACATGGTCAGACCATTTGATAGCTGAGATGTTTCTTTGCACCATTAGTCATGGCTGTCTCATGTGAGAGCCAAAAGTGAGAAAGAAAAACAAACACAGTTTACATGCACATACCACACACAAAAAAACAAATTGTTACTTAAAAGCAGAAAGCGTCAGGCTTTAATTTAACAACAGTGTAGAAGGATTATATCACAACCTGATGCTAACCCTTAATGTGAAGAAATACCACATTTATGTAATTAAATTCCCTTTATCCTAAAGCACTTAAGAAATTGGTTTCGACTCAATTATCAGTGAGAATCCTTGGCAATATTCCTTTTTCCTTTGTGCACTCTCGTCCAAAATTATTCAGAAATTATCCTCAGCAGACCTGTAAGGCAGGAGAAATGATTTTTTCTGAACATGTAAAAGCCTTTCATTGAGGACATCGTTTCTGCTGATGACTTTGACTGATGTAAGAACCTTCATGTCCTCAGACTCACAGAACACTCATGGAGGTCAAGAGTACTTTGTGTGCATACTATGTGTTTACGTTTATTATATTTAAGTTGATAAAATGCATGCAGAACACTGCAAGGAAGGAAAAGCAAAATATATTACAATGTTGAAATATTTTCTCTTCATCAAGGTACAGCACATTTATTTTTCTTCTGAGAATGTGTTACTTCCTTTTGCAAGCTTTTCTTCTTTCTTTTCCTTGGTCCTTGGCATAACAAGAGAGGGTGATCAATCAGAACTAGGAACAAGTCTTTGTGGTGGATTTTGAGATATGCATCAAGTTGAACACTCGCTACACCTACACTTTAGCTGTCTGTACTCCTCCTGTATACCTCTGTGCACATGAGATATGCACCATTTTTCTTTTTTTCTAAGGGTTTTTTGTTGAGGGAGCCAAGCCAAAAAGGCAAGCCAAACTGGCATCACACAGTTGTATTAAACACTGTTGCATGTAAGAACTGAACACAAACAGGCCCCTATAACAAGGTAGCAGGTTTGTCTTGGTAAAAGAATAAAGAGGAGAGAATGATTTGTGTGCAAGTCTCTGTATTTACGCTGTGGTGCTGGACTTATCCACCTCCATAAATGTGTTAGAAAGAAGCATGTAGCAACTACTGCCATTGCCAGTGTACATTTTTTATTGGCATCTACTATTAAACTCACAAAAGTCTGATGTCTTGGAACCTTGATTTGCAACTTTCTGATAATGCTGTGTTCCAAGTACTCTTGCTGATGGAAGTGGCCCAAATGTAACCCATTGTGCCAGGCAATTATCTTTAAATAAAGGAAAACATAAGTTGCAAGTATGTGTGTAAACAAAAAAATAACCAAGAACATAATATAAAATCAAATTTAAGTGGGAGCATTGTCAAAAAGTACAAGCTATTGCCATAGGAAATGGCATTTTAGAATAGATGTGTTTCCAAGGAGACCCTTCTCTGTTAGCCATGCAGTTGTCCAGCAATTTTGTAATAAATGTTCCATGGCAGTGCAGTGTATTTTTTGCATGGCCATGTGCGTGAATGTGTATGTATGTACGTATGTATGTATGTATGTATGTATGTATTAAGAGGGTTCTGAAGGTGTATGTGTGGTAGTTATCAATTCACAGAAAGCCCCGGAGACCGTGCTATTCTAGATAAAAAGATCACTGTTGCATATTCAGATGATCTGTCCCACGGGGGTCATTAAAAAGCATGTTACGAAGGAGCCGGCAATCTCACACTGCTGTTAATGAGCTATGGTTATGGCTTTATTAAAACTAACACTTGTTAGCCCATCTTTATGTGGACATCCTCTTGGAGGGTTAAAATAAAAAAATGTAAAAAAAAAATAAAAGAGAGGGAGGGGAGATTTACGTTACTCTGCTCTCTGTGTCCAAGTTGGTTCAGTTGCACACGAAGGCAAATTTATGGACATGCACTCAGCTCACTGCCAGTCAGTGATGACAGACTTTTGAATATGCAGTGTGCATTAACTGTTCAGTGTCAGTACCAGCCCTGGTATTTTTGGAATGGATATGTGCTGCCAACCTCATAAGTGATATGAGACACTTGACAGCATTGTAATTCAGTGCGATGGGAAGCTAGCCATCCGCCGACTAGTGATAGAGCTCTAATTGTGGTGCAGCAGCTGAAAGCCTGTTGACAACCATTTCCATGCATTAGTGAGAACCACTGTACTTTAGTTCCATTAAAACAATGTCTCTCCAGCTACTCCTGAGCTAACAACAGTGCACTATATTTTGAATCTGATAAAGTGAGATTATAAAACTTGTATCCCGATGAACTAACATACAAGTATGTGAAACACGTAGTGAAAGTGTCTGTAAACAAATGAATGGATAATTTAGCCTTTAAGAGTTGCTGTTGAGCACTAAGCATGATCTGCTTAACATTTAACTCTTGCTGTTTAAAGAGCGTGGTTTGTTTTCGTTTTTTTTTTTTTCCATTCATTTCCATTTCTTTATGATGTGAATCATCTTGAATTTGAGCATCCAAGTGACTTAAGCAGTACAGTGAAAACATATGGTGAACTCATAAAGCTTATTTTTCCAGGTTCTGTGTTGGCAGTGCAAATCTCTTTACCCGCTGCACTCTTCTTTTTGATCTCCTCTCTCTCTTCTCTCTCTCTACCTGTGTGTTTGCGTTCTGGTGCACTGAGTTCCACTGTTTCCTCTCGGGGAAAAGTAGAATGAGAGAGAAACATCTGGTGGGGTTATGTCAACCTGTTGTTCAGTCTACTGCAAGCTCTCTTACTGATACTGAGCTATTTTTACTCTAAACGTAACCAATAAAGACAAAGTATAGTTAACCTTTATGCAGCTTTGAGTCAACATTTTTGTCTAAATTTATATCCACATTTTTCTCGGTGTATTCATCCACCTTTGTTCATAATAACTATGTAAGCAAAATAACATAATGTCTGTGGAACAATCTGCCTGAATAAGCAGTCTTGCTGGCTTACACTCAATATACCTTGGCTGAATTTAGTGGAACAGACAGCTGAGACAGATTGGAGACAGTCGTTTGACATCTATCATTTAGAAGATAATGAATTATATTTGAATAACTTGGTTGGCTTTTCAGCAAGATATTTCCTGCCTGATTGCATATTTATGGTCAGTGAGTTTAAAAAAGGACACCTGGGAGGCAGCAAATAGATGCTGATCTCTTCAGCAGTTGATTTTCTCGTTTCCAGGAAGTCTGGCTTCTTGGACGACAAAAAAACTGGACCACAGAGGCAGAAACACTGTCATTCTAGCCCAACATGTTTTCCTAGTCATAAGAAGAAGCTCTGGGTCTTCTTAGGGGTCAGGTGGACAGGGCTTGGGAAAGGAAACCTGCCATGCTCATCACATCTGTAATTTTCCACTGAAGGACAGCTCTGACAAAGCTCTCGCTGGTGTTTCCACCAAATGACAGCAGTGGCTTGGCAGTCCACACATGCCGGCAGATCTTCTCTGCCAGAGGCAGTGTGCTCCACATGGAGGCACATAAAGCCTGCATCGGGCCACAACTGTGAACATGCCAGGACAAGAAAGGCGAAAAGGACGCAGGCCAACAAAGCCTTTGCTTGGCTCTTGTAAATGTAGAGGGTGCTAAAGAAAAGTGGGTGAGGAGTAGTTATTATTTAGCCTGCTGCTAGGCTCAGGGCTCTAAAATTGTGGATTCTTTGATTTTTAAGTTGTAAACAGGCTTTTAAAAGCAAACTCTACATTTAATATGTAAGCCTTGTACAAAACAGTAGTTCTGTCATCGTTTTTTCAATAAAACATCAATTACCAGTGGAAGCACAGAGAAACTCGGTGTGTAGACCACTGTTTTAGAGGAGGAATTGATCTATCAGAAAAGAAAATTGTGAATTATCCATGTCCTTTGTCCAGTTACTGTCAAAGAGCATGGTCAGTATGTGCAATGAGATCCTTGCACAGACTTGCATGTTCGCCAACACAAGATTCAGGAACTTATGATGTTTCACAGGATGTTTCAGTTCTCAAATCGGTACAACCCTATAGGAAACATCTTAACAGCAATGAGGTGGAGTCTTATTGATCTTTTAAGACATTCATGGATCCCAGAGGATGAACCCTATGTATGACAGTGTTTTCCTGTATTTTTAACATAATGTTCATATTTGCGGTTTTGATTGAAATGTCTCAACAGATATTGTATGGATTTCAATTCAACTTGGTGCAGACGTCTATATTTCCATTAGGATTAACTGTAATAACTTAGATAATCCTTTTACTGTCTTGTAGTACCATTATGAGGTCCATATTTTAGTTGGTCTGATACTTTAACCACTGAATATAACCAAACTGTGGACTCTTACTCCTGTTATGCATCCTCTTATAGGGGACTGGTCTTTTAATTGTTCACACTGAGCACTAAACCTTTGCAATCTTTGAATGCAGGCGTAATTTCAGGCTATGCAACATGTACGATTTTCCAGTGCATTTAAGCCCCAGATGAATTGTCAATCCTAAAGAGCCTAAAGAACATTTAGAAATATTTATGTGGAAGTGCTGTCATTAGATGATACTGCAATTTAGAAAAACACTGAATCCCAGAGACTCTTAAACTTTGCCACAAAATCTTACTTTAATTTAGTTTATACTCATGTTCCCTCCTCACTAGGTAATTTGTATTCATCTGTGTGTGTGAGTTTGAATGACTTTAAATTCATTGTCGGGCCATGTGGGCTGGAAAACAGGTCTTCCTCTCTTGAAGAAAACTACTTACAGACTGCCACTGTTCATAATTGGAATGATAAAAAAACTGCCGAGTGAAATCACAGAGGCATAATTATTTATCTTCATCATTTATTAATATGCTTTGGTTTACATCTGATTGCTTCTTAATAGAGTAGTTGTATTAAGATTGCTCTGGATGTGTTTTTTCATTTCACTGCCTCCGATATAAATTTCATCCCCCAAAAACAGCTCGGCATTATGCAAAGCAGAATCTGTCATTTAGCTCGCATTACTTTGAATTACTTGCATTATGAAAGGTACATTGATACATTTTCACTTTGCCTGTCTTCCTGCACCTAGGGCTCCATTTGAAGTGAAATTGGACCATCACATCCTTCATTGCTTGACTCACCTCCCTCTCTCATGTGGAAAATCAGTGGCTGAGACTCAGCTGTCAATCATATGGGAAGACTGACTTCTGCCTGTGATGCTTATCAATAATGAAACAGGCAATTTAACTGCCTCTTGGTCTCTCACTCACCCTCTCTCTCTGACTCTGAAATGGAACAATTTGCTGTATCGCTGACATATAGTGCGCCTATATCATCATCCAGACTTTGCTTGACTCCTACATGAGCGCATGCTTTATCCCTCCATATGCGAACACATGTCATGCATTGCATTGAGGGCGCCCCTGTCTTAAGTTGAGCACCTCACAGCGGATGTGAGCATTACCCTTGTCATTATGCTAAAGTCTATTTGAGACTGGCAGCTTGCTTTGATTGATGCCAGCTAAAGTAGATCAAGCATTTGTGTGCCACAGGAGAAACAAATGGTACTCCTTGTACTCAGGGATGACGGATAAGACCATCAACTATAATAGCACAGAGCTTTTACTTTTCCCCTCCTTTTTCCATGATGCTGAATTATTGATGTTATAGTAAAACCCTTTTTTCCCTTTTAAATTCTGCCTGTTATTGTGCATTTTGTTATGAAAGGTCATTCAGATTTCTATGATAGTTCTATATTGTGTCATGACTACCAATTTTGTATGTTTATTCCACCATAGCCATTCCAATAGCCATTCTCCATTCTATTGATGGCTTCATGTAGGAGTTTATAAAATTTGTCAAAGTTTGGACCATTTTTGACCTTTCACAGTACAGCCAATAACCCATGAAAACTTAGTTTGAAGAAACTTCCAGATAAGATTGCATGACCATGTCATTCTAATGTATTCAGTGTTCAGTGTCAATACTGAAGACACATAAGAGTATTAGCAATGTTAGCCCAACAGCCTAATGTATTTTCTCACACAGCTGCTGAGTGACTTATTCATTTGCAACTTCAGGGGCGAATTCATATGCACTAGGACTTACCAAATGTTAGCAAACTCAGAGAGTGGTCTCGCTTCCTTTTCACTTACTGTCTATTAGCTTTTACAAATGACCTGCGTGCTTAACGGCTTGAAATGCCTCCTCAGTTCCCTCTGATTGAATATGAAATTACTTTAAGGCAAATAGAAGATAACAGTGAGAAAGAGAGATATTGAGAGAGAGTCGGAGGTTCCTTTCATGCTATCCTTCACTCAGGCTTACAGGTCCCTGTGGGTGATTAAGGCGCCTGGCGAGAAAGCCGATAATTTGAGTCCTGAGTGAATACGTATGTCAGCAGCCTGAGCTGTACAAACTACCAGGGGCTTATTGGAATGTATGGCTGAGAAGGAGGAGTGTTAATGGTCGCAGCACAAAACCGAGAGACCATCCTTTTGTGTTATGCATGCCTGGCTTGGCTGGTTAGTGTTTGCTATGCATTGGACGGCTTCACTCTTTGGAGACTGTCAGCGTCTGCACACAATGTCTCGCTCTGCCGAGTGAGACAGCATGAGGACGTGCGCAGAGCGAGTGATAGTGGAAGAGCGACAGTGGAAGGATAAGGAGCAAATACAGGGGGAAGGAGTTACAGAAAACTTGGCTGGAGGGGGGATGGATTGCCAGAAAAGTTGATAAATTAAATACATAGAGAGAGAAGTGCACCAGGGAAGAAGAAGAGAAGATCAGATCATCTATTGAGCGAGATAAACAAGTGACTAGAGAGAGCAAGACAGAAAGCAACGTGAGTGAATCCCAGTGGTCTTGATGTGAATGTGAAGCTAATAACTGACAGATAAGAGGAAGTCAAGGTCTTAGATCTTAGTTGTGCCCTATATGAACACAACTCTAAAGAAACTATGCTTTATGCTGTAGACACACAAACAGGTGCTTTGATAGAGAGTGACATTGGCCCTTTCTTGTACGTGACACCGTAACAGACTCATTGCAACAGCATCACGTACTCGTGTAGCTTTTTTCTTCTCTCTCTTTGCGATTGTCTTTTTATTTGGGTCAAAGGAGTGGAAGCTGAGTCTGAATAAGGGGGTAAGAAGTGCCACTGGAACTTCAAAGAGGTTCAACATGATGCAATTGGATGCAATGTAATGCCAAACTTCAGCAACTGGGCCTTAAGAAGCAGGTATTTTAACAGAGGGCAACAAATTCTGCTTAACAGTGTGGACAGAAACTGCTGGCTGTCATTATCTCAGACTGATCCTCCTGATATTCAGAATTAGGCTTGGAACGTGGGCTGATTTAAATTCCATTAGGAGCACTCCTCCGTAGCTCCTTTGCAAGAGAGTCTGAGTCGTAAGACTAACATTTGAATGAGCTGAAATTGGGGTGCAATCGTGTGACACCATATAAATTGCCTCCACAGATGAAAAATGGAATGATAACATGAACTTGTGATTAGAAGCACGACAAGAAGAGAGGGCCCTTTTATTTTCAGTACAGTTCCAAGAACGGAATAAAAGAGACAAAGCATCGAAACAAAGAAGGAGAAGGATGATTTCACATGCCGAAAATACCGATACAAATTTTCAGCATGCTTCCTTATTTCCCCATGTGATTGTCCGGAGGTTAGAACTTCATAGGCAAAAAGCGTTGAGTCGTTTAGACATCATCTAACGGAGTGTTGTTTAATTATAAATGAAATCCCCTTTTCTCCAAACTGCCTCTAGTTATTACGTTCAGGAATTAATTTGGAACATGAAAAAGCTGGTATCATTGACGCTGCCTGCAAGAGGTCCGCTTCCCTTAGAGATTAGTCATCTATCAATAGTTGTCGGAAATTATTAGTTTCTCCATCTGCAACTGATTGATGTTAAAGTAAAGCGAGGAAACGAGGCAGAGGGAAAGAAAAAAAAAACAGAGCATAGACGCAGATCAGTGCCATTTGTCGTGCCCACATGCATCACAGCCCTTTGTTGTTTGCCACATTGTAGGCCAACATTTTGAAGCAAGCTGACCTGCATATGCACAAGGAGAAGCTTTTGTACACTTATTTACCATAATTTGCTGCAAGCTGTTTTCAAAGGCTGGGCGAAGAAACCCAGCCCTTTGAGATAAGCGGCCCTTTGTTTTTAATCAAAGCTCCAGTTTGAATGAGAAAATGTTCCAAATGACTAGAGTCAAATGAAAAGGAGGTTTAGGCAGCCACAGCGCTTTTAGGAATCAAATCAAACCTCAAAACCACAGCTATGCAGCAGAAAGCTGTGAAAACAACAAACTTTTCACTGCTTTTGCACAAAGTTTGGCTTCTTTTAACCATCCTCAAATAGAGTTTATTATTAAAATTCTCAGCGTGAGACTGAACTGGCATGACTAAACTATTACTCAGAAAGAAGAGAAGTTACAATACAGCGATGTGAAATCAAAGGCTTTCTGCCCCCGTCTTTGTCATTTGTGACCTTGACAATAGAAGCATTTCAAAGTGCAGCAGGTGAGAGCATAAAATATGAAATGTGTTCTTGAAATCTGGACCTTTGTGACTTTTAATATCTCTTAAAAGTGTTTTGTCTGTTTTTCGTGAATAAAAATATTTTTGGGGAAAATTGATCCTAATCACACACTCAGATATCTAGACGAAAAAGACATTTCGTCGACATACAGTAATAGTGTTCATATATATGTAGAATGAGAATGTTTTTTTCCAGAATGTTAGGCTCACATTAATTCAGACACACAACCAACTGCATTAAAGCATATGACACATAAATAGCTGTTGAGAAACAAGTCCAAGTGGTATCAGTGCTAATTATTTTAAGAGTCCATCTGAAAACTTTTAATTTCTCTGAGAACGGAGGCAGCCTTCAAGTCAGCGAGCTCTTGATTTTTGTTGCAACTAGCAAGTAAGTGTCGCCTCGGTAGCCTGAGTAACAGAGTCCTCTGACTGTGAATGCCACAGCTTGAGACTTTTTTTCAAATGTCCGACTGCTTTTTTTGTTTGTTTGCTTGCTAGATCGGTGGGTTGCCTTTTTCATGGCAAGGTGGATCATGCTGCTTTTTTTTCTGGCAGTTTCAAACAGTTTTTAAATGCTGCCTCTGCCTCAGCCTCTGCCTCTGCCTCGGAAGCGATGCAGCTGTATTTTTAGTATTTGACTGGTCGGTTCTTCAAATATGGTAAATAAACAAAAACTTGCCTGAAGTTTCAAGCGAAGCAGTGATTAGAACAAAAACAAAATGGTTTTTCGTTCAGTGGAAACTGCACATCACAGTCTGATTGCAGACATCTCGGACAATGTCACTTAAATCACTGTCGAAGAAGGAATGAAAAAAAATTACTAGTGTGAAGTTGGAAGGCCATTTTCCAAATTCTTTTCTGTTCCTCATCATCACTTGAGGATAACAGCTCAAGGCAGCACTTGCCACTACTTTCATAACACATTGACTGTATGACATCAAGTTGCATTGTTGGAATGTGACAGCTTTTTACAAAACCAAAATCGAAATGTTGTCTATTGACTTTTTATCATCTATGGATATTTATGTCTGAAACAATAGTTTTAATGTTACTAAAATGTTGCTTGAAGACAGAAAAAATAGCCAGAAATGTCCTCAAAAGTCCCTAAAAGTTGTACAAAGACAACATTTGCTCATTTGCATATTTTAAGATCTCATCATGCATTTTTTTTTTTTATAATCGAAACTTACTGTGAGTCCGTTGTAGCGAGGGATCACCTTAAACCTTGTAATGGTGTAATGTGAAAACTCTACATAGAAGAAACTGAATATCACAATTCAGAGATCAAAGCAGAAATCTCAGCTATTTACATATTTATAATATATAGTTTCTTTATAAACTATATAAAGAAAGTGAGTGAAAATCCAAGCGATTGATTAATGTTACTTTCTTAATTATGTTCTAACTGAAGTAAAAGCATATAACAACTTTTGCCTCTTCAAAAGGAAAGTCCTCAACAAAACACTTCAAAGGGCAGTGGAGCTCAGTTGGTACATTGCATTGACTGTTCAAGACAAATTATTACGTACAAAAGGTCTAGTAGTCAAATATAAGCCAATCGCTGGAAGAAAAAAAAAAACTCTGTTTCTGTGTGAACACAGCTTTGAGATGTTTAGGGTCAGTGAGAGAGAAAGAAGTGCAGAGGAAAAGTCAGATAAAATATGCGTGGTAGGAATAGATGGAAGTTACTTGGTATGAACATTTTCTCTCCACAGTGTCTCTGCTGGTGGAGCTCGGGTAAAAAATGTTGCTCTGGTTCTGTGGTGCATTAATATACCATGTATTATTATTATTTCTTCCAGGATGAAATTACACTTTCACCCTGCCTTTACATCAGAATGTCAGTCAAACAATTTACAATCCCAATTCCAAGAACTTGTCACTTTGTAAAAGTCCAAATAGAAAAGTTATCTGATCATAATACAATGACCTGTTACTAAAATGAGCCTGTTAACTGCTTTCATTTATTTATTTATTTATTTACTGAGATATATTCTGAACAGGATTCCACGATTTTCCCAGTCTTTTGTTGCAATTTATCCCAGCTTGTTTGAAAAACGTTGCCTGCATCAAATTCAGAGTATGCATATATTTCCAAATCAATCAGGTTAATGAGGTAAAACATAAATATATTATCTCTGTACTGTTTTCAATTGAGTATATGTCAAAAAGGATAAGCAAATGATCACATTCTGTTTTATTTATGTTTTTTCCGCAGCCTCATCTTCATGTTAATGAGGTTGTATCTCCCCAGAGGAAAGTCTGCAGCCCGTTTTGACCTCGACACCCCCTGTGTCTATTAGGATGATGTATTGCTGTGGTAACTAGTGGACCATTATAACAGTAGAACTGAGTTATAATATCCCTGATGTCTCAGAGGAGTGATTCAGCTCTTGTAGACTGGACTGCTCTCTAATACTAAAGCTCTCCTCTGCATATTTGTCAACTCACTCAAGCCAAACCACATCCAAGTAATACATCAGCTCACGGACAGCATAAATCCCTTTGAACTGGCCTTCACTTTGCTGTGGCTCATGTTTAAAAGGTCTGTAGTCCACCAGTGTATGCATGCTATCTCTCCCCAATCTTTGAAGGTCTTTTAGAAGTCACCACTAACTAGGAGCTGGGGAATAGACTGTCTGGCTTGACGGAGAGGAGATTGGGGTCCCCTCAAGAGGCTCCGTCATTCCCCGACGCTCACACCTCATACAGATTCTCTTTCATGTGGACTATTAGCATCAGGTAACGCTACAACCCTCCGCTTTGAAGTCAGGGCGGATATGAAAGGATCAAGAAGAGAAGGGGAAAAGGGGGACGTAGACGAGGAGTGTTTTTAGATATGACTGGTACACTGCATGTGAATGAGGGGGGTGTACACAGCGTTAATGTAACCACTGACGGCAATCACCACTTGGCGTAATCCTCTCATTAAAACAGTCTGAAATAATAAATAAATTAACCTTTTTATCTTACTGGTTGTATGAGCAAGGAGAAAGGGTCCAAATTAAAGGAGAAGAAAGGCCTAAGGAGTTACACCATTCAAGACATAAATTTTCTTGGAAAGTTTGATTTTACATTAACCATGAGTGGAAGGTAAAAACAGGTCAAAATTGTCTTAACTGCACAATATCAAATTTACAAGCATCTCTAGTGCTGGAAGACAAAATAATGTAATAAAATGTGATTATATATATATATATATATATATATATATACATATATTTATGAAACAAAAAAACAGTAATAGATCTAAAAAATTAAATGTGAAAGAACTGGAAAAAAAATTCAAAATCCTAGACACAGTGACTAACTGCACTGGCAGCACTGAGCATGTCAGATATGCTGCTGTCACAGAGAAAGTTGATCTGCCAGTAGTGAATATTCCCCATTTAGAAAAAAAAGAGACTCATGACCCAGCACTCCAGATGTGTCTCTCACACAACCACTTTGTGCTAAGTCTCCTCTCTGTGTGGTGAGCTTCGATCCAGAGCAGTCCAAGCAGCACGAGCGCTGCAGGGGAGGGGAGATTTAGCTGAAGTGCTTCCACCCTGCTATGTTAATCCTGTGGCTGCAGAGAGAGACAGAATAACACAGGGGAAGAGAGAGAGAGAGAGAGAGAGAGAGAGAGAGAGAGAGAGAGAGAGAGAGAGGGAGAGAGACCAGGGACTTTCATCTAACCAAGGATAGTTCTGCAGGTTCAGCCAAGTGGCAACACCAGATATGTGGTGTACTGGAAGGGAGCCTGATACCCACATACCCAGGGCCTCTTTCGCAAACACAAGCACAACTATACAATCATGCTAACACACACACACACACACACACACACACACAAAATTCTTGTATAGGCAGGTGACATTCATCTGCCTACACAGGAATTTGACAATAAATATTGTTTCTCTGCAACTGTTTACTAAAATGTTGTGCTGCAGCTGAAGACTATCAGAATCACAATCCTGCCTGCTATTTGTTACCCACCAGGCCCAATTTCCCGCTGCCTTTTTGTTTGAGCGTCCAGGTTTTAAGATTGAGTGCATGCTCTATATGATGTCCTTTGTATGACGCACAGTGGAACAGAAAATGTGGCGTCTGTAGCTTGTATAAAACCTTAGGCAAATCATTCATCTTTAAATAGATTTGTCCATTTATTTTCACCATGCAGCTGCAGCTGCAGCTATTAGTATTAGTTATTGTTCCAGTTATTTGTTGTTATTTTTTTTATATATATATATATATATAAAATAAAAAAACACCCAACAAATCAGTTTATTGTCGTTGCTGCTCGCTATGCCTACTCTTTTTTGCTCCATCATTCCCACTAATAAGTAAAATTGATCCAAAAAATGACAAACTGGTTTTGTTGTACAGTTGTGGTCACCACTAACAGAGCCTGCTTCAAAATAAAGCCAACTGTCATATTGGCAATTGGCAGTTGTTATTAACTTTGCAGATGTTGTATGAACTCAACCCAAGTTATGAAGTGCAAGAGCTGGCATTCAGGGCCAGAGTGGGAATAAAAGATCCACCATTTTCTCTATTATAAATGTTGCAATAGGGATATCTGTATACATATGATACATATATGTCCTATTATTTTATTATTCCGCTATTAGAAGAAGCAATAAAAGAAACTCTACGGTGTTTAAGCTACATCTTTGTGATAAAGTGTGGTGTAAGTTTAAAGAGTTCAGTGATGTCATTACCTGTTGTCTATGTTTTTAAAAAGGTGTACATGTATTTTGTATTTCACTCATTCCTATCACATGTCTGTGATCATTTTCATCCTTTGATTCTTTCATTGTGCCTACATGACTGAATACATCCCATAATGTTAAAACTGTGGATTTCATCTGTTGTTTAGAAATTGCAGTGCAGCATGACTTCCATTTCCTAATCGTTTCAACTAATAACAATGATTGGGGTCAGAAGTTCTTTCCCAGGCCTTTGGATGAGATGAGCATGAGAAAGACAAAGAGCATTGTGTGTGTGTGTGTCTGCGTGTGTTTTTGAGCTGTACTCATCTGCAGCTTTAAACACACACACACGCAGGGAATAATTTTGATGATTGTGATGTTAACCGAAGCTGCATTAAAACAATGAGTCATTCACCAAAAGCTGCAATTATTGGTATTAAAACCCTCGTGTACCTAACCCTTCCACAGCGCGGTTCAACAAGTCATCTCAGGAAACGCTGTGCTCTCTATATGTAGAATTCAGGTGCTTCACTCTGGTAAAAATATAAAGACATAGACGGGGTATTAAAAAAACAAACAAACAAAAAAAACAGCAGATTATTGCTGAAAAATGCACACTGAACACAGACGATGTCACAAATGAAATGGATTTCGGGCTGGACCCCTTGCTCTCGTTCTCCCTCTTCCTCTCATGCCTTCCAGCCCCCCACCCCTCACACAAAAATGTTTTAGTTAAAGTGATATTAGGCGAGTAGTGAGTGTGGGCGGTGATTTTTGGTTAAATGTGGGGGTAATCAGCTTAATGCAGAGTTAAAGGGCCGATGGGATGCCGGCCAAATCTCTGGGCTATTAAAGTTGCACCATGTCCCCGGCAGTGACCTCATCCTCAGCTTTAATTATGGCAATAGTGTCGATCTCCTTTGGCTCCGCTCAATGAAGGGGGGGGGGCCCGGCGCGGGGGGGGGGGGGGGGGGGGGGGGGGGGGGGGGGGGGGGGGGGGGGGGGGGAGGGGGGGGTGGGG
>JAQMCX010000043.1:22996914-23011474 GCA_029814765.1 Acanthurus leucopareius | reverse complement strand
TTTCATTATTAAATATTTTTATTTTTTTTATTTTTTTTTTTTTCTTTTGGTTTTTAAAATCACCCCCCCCCCCCCCCCCCCCCCCCCTCTCTGATTCTTTGTCAGCCTCATTTGTTCTCACTTCATCTCTCACCATTTCCTTTTCACTTCCTTTGCAGCCCTCTGCTGTTCAACATTTCTACTTGTTCCAAGGTGTTTAAAACCTCGTTTAAACTCCTGCAGCAGCAGCTCTCAGTTTCTCAGGTTCGCTTGCAGATGTTGCTTCTCCTCCTTTGCTCTCTCTCGTCTTCCTCTGCACTCGTGCTGTTTCCGAGACTCCCTTCCTTTCTCCCAGCGCCGCACATGCTCTCTACTTCTGTTGCAACCTCTCCATCCTTCCCTTTTTTTTTATTGTACACTCTTTCTCTCTCCCCCCCACCTCCTTTTTACACTCATCTTCTGTCAACTTGTCTTTTCTCTGGGCTCCCCCCTCCCCTCACTCTCCCTCTGTGCTTTACTGTGCCTGTCATTTTTGTCAGTGCATGCTGGAAATGAGTGACAGCAGCAAGGTGAAAAGTGTGCCGCTGATTTGATTACAAGGAGAGAGGCCAGTGGGTGGTCTGCTACCACAATGATTTTTCTGAGGAAAGGTTTCAGTAATTACAAGTTAAAAACCAGCGTACAGTGGTAAATTCTGCCATCGGATTTGCTCCTTAGAAAAAAAGCAGTGTGGGTTTTTTAGCCTTTTCATTTATTTTTTTCCCCTCTCCTTTTATGTCTCATGACATTTCAGTAGCTCCCTCACTGTATGCCTGACATGGCTCAGTCCATGTCTAACTCATCCAGATTCAATCTCAACCTTTTTGCTACCCTTTTACTCTTTCATAAAATAACAATAAAATTATATAACCTGTCCCTCTAATTCCTTCTGCCTCCTGATTTTACCCCTCTACTCCCTTGTGCCACTTTACTCCCTCCATTTTCATCTCCTTCGATCCCTCCGTCAAACTCTCTCACCTCTTTTCCACTGCCTCTACTTCTTTTTTCCCTAATCACCTTTTCCTTTTTTATCTTTATTTTATTCCCTCCTCTATTTTATTCTGCCAAAGGCGTCTCTTGCTTCCTGTTACAATGTGGTATCAATATTGCAAAAAGAACCACTGGCGGCTGCTCATGTTCAACCACTCACATAAATTCTTAATTCCCCTAATTCATCTCCATGGGCTAAACAGACACGCATACTTTCACTATCTCTCAAACCCACAGAGAGATGAATACATATTATATATACACACAAGCATAGTAAAGAACAACTAAACACAACATTTGGAAAATACACACAAGCGAATGCAAGAGTGTGCATACAAGTGCTGGAACGCACAGTACACACAAGTAAACATACACACAGTGCCACACAGCCATAACATCTCTGCCAAACATCTGCTGGCGCATCTATAATTTCAACAGAACCCCAGTTTGCTATTGAGATGCACACATTGCCAGCTGGGCTAACACTTCTGCCAGCATCACATCTGCACAGTTTGTGTGTGTGTGTGTAGAGGATGGGGGTGTGGCCTGAGTGTGTGTTTGTGTTTGATAAGCAAAAAAAAACTCCATACCACAGCTCTTTTGCATTCAACTAATTGTTGTCTTTGTGCATGTTACTATACATTTATATTCATGATGTTTGTAACTTAAATCTGAACTCAGTCAATCAGAATTCAGAACTTGACTTGTTAACAAAGCATCCTTTCTGTTCCTGAAATGCTCTGGTGTGTAGCCAATCTCCATGACATGACAGCTAATTCCTCTGATAACTGTCATGCAGGCAAAGGCTGATCTTTAAATTCTGCTTGGAGTATTTATTTACCTGTGCAATCTAAGTATGAAAACTGCACATCTAACAATAGTGGCTCTGCAGTTTTCATACTTAAGATTGCACAGGTAAGATTTGATGAGCCAAATATTGTCAGATACCCAAAATAAAATAAATAACTTTATACGTTTATGTGTTGATTACTTTTTACATTAAGGTTAATTTTAACTTACATTTTTTTAGCACCTTGCAATGGTAATCTATGTTGTCTAGTGCTAAAAACGGCCATGAGATTGGCATAAATCCCCTGAAAAAGCTAATGGGTGGGCCGTCCACTCTACAGTTAATCACAGATGATGCTTAAATACAGAAATGTTAACATGCATCACTGCCTTGTGGAAACCATCGCTAATGGCTGACTGTGGTAGTGCAACCCCTCTGTGCCAATAGGATCAATAGCTTACATTTAAATGAACTTAATGATTAAATGTTCATCAGCACTAAAAGGAGCTAACAAGTTCAATTAAGGAGCAGTAAGAGGCCAATTCAGCAACAAGGAAAGCTGTCTGTCCATCAGGAAACTCTGTAAATCAGGGGGATTTCAGGTGAAACCAGCCGCAGGACATAAGAAGAAAAAGTAGCAAATGTTTTCCTCTGTAAAATTAATTCAGAACAGTGTTGGAGTGCCTGTAAATCTTTCTCCGTGCACACGGTTACGTAGTGTGAGTGGGTGGATGGGCGCATTTGTGTACATCATACCTAAAGCAAATAACCTATTTGCAAAGTTACCTGTAAAATTACATAAAGTCTTTGTAACATTGAAACAACAAAGGAGATACTGTGTTCAGTTTTGTTGGATAGTATCAAGGTGTTACAGCATGGTGTTTACTGATTATTTACCGATGTAGATAGCACTGCTGCACAGGTGGCACTGACTTCCTGATGTAAGGATGCAGTCTCCTAATTGTTTTTATTCCGTTTACTGTCTTGTTCGTGGTGGATTTTTGCTGTTCCAGCCTATTCCAAGTAATTTTTGCGATATTCTCGGTTACAGCAGCTGTGCATTTTAACTTTGACATGTTCTTAGCAACTTGTGAAAGTTGCAACTTTTCTTGCTAATGCCACATCATTTTACAGATTCTTCAGTTTTTATGTGGATGCCATCCACGTCCCAATTTTCATATTGACACAGGCATTAGCAGTGATTGTGCATGGGTTAATTTAGTAATATATGAATGATGAATTGGTCATTCACTCTCATACAGACATTATGCCACTGTGATTTTTTTTTCTTTTGGATTTGGTATACTGAATATCAGTATTGATATTGATTTGCATGAAAAGTACATATCCATCAGTTGTAGAGTGTGTGTGAGATTGGATGGGTGTTTTCAGAGATTGAAGTATTGATTTAATATCTCAGCATTCATACCTTGAGGTCCTTGCCAAGATTGACAGGCTCAATTTTTTTTTAAATTATACCTTGAGGTGCTGCTGTCTGTATTTAATTGCAAAACATCTGAAATATTACACGCTGCAATCTGATCTAAACCAACTGTGATCTTTTTTGGGTACCTTTTCCCTCTGTCCTAAGGAGCAGGAAGTTTTGTCATTTTCCATTTTCCAAGTCACCTAGATATCCACAAACAATACCCTACATTTGAAGGCTTAATCCTGATACCATGAGGGATTGTTAGTTTCTGTGTGGACACGGATGTAAAAGTTGGTTACAACTGAGCTTCAGGAGTCACAAAGGAGCTTTGAAGTCTGGGCAAACAGAAGATGCAAGAGTAAAAGATGAAGCTATAGGAACAGGCTGTAGGTGAAGGGGGGGAAATAATGTATTTTTCAGGCTTTTTTTTCTATATGCTCACTCTGACAAAATGTATTGCTGCCAGGGAACAGTTTTACCAGCGTCACATGAACAGGTTTTAACTAGGACACCAAAAGCGAATTTAAATGTTTGGAAGCCATCTTAATGTCAAAAGTTGAGCAGGAAATGCCCCGTTTCTGTAAGTCCTGTGACGTTGCATCACATCCTTCATCCTGCACTGAAGCATGGAGAGCTGACTGACTGACTGAGAGGGAGGGAGAGCAACCAAAGCAAAATGTTGAGAGATATAAACAGCATTAAGCCACATTAAAGAAGATTAGGGCAAGCAATCAAGCACTGGTCGTCATGGAAACACCAAGCATAAACTGTTATTAGGTGGAGCCGGCCGGATAGCCAGGACTAAGATTCTACAATGGGGATAAGCTAAATGTGATCCCCCCCCCCCTCCTCAGATTTCTGTCTAATTCGGGATAACATGACAATCTACATCCCAGATAATCTTTGTCCTCTAAATGTATTTATATTTACTCTGCTTATTTATGGCATCTTGGATTGATGAGAGAAATCTGTCATGTGGTTTCAGTTGTATTTATACACAACTGTGAACCTACAACAAACCTAAAAGTATTATGCAGTGATGTATCAAGTGTGACAGTAAGGCTGGTTATGTGTTAAGGAAGGTATTTTTTCAACCTTAACTGTAAAAATAACGACAAATTGTTTGTTCCTAAAGTGCTCGCTCATCACAAGAGGTAACCTTTCATTTTTCTGTGTTTGTGTAAACCGACATCATGATGAGAATTGCCCCGAATTCCACTGTGGCAAACAAAAAAAGAGGATGAGATGCTTTTCAGGCCTCAGATTGGGCTTTTTGAAAGGCAGTCAGCTAAAATGCAGGCTTAAATATGAGCACTAAGCCAGAGAGCATCATAAGTCGAGTCACCAGCTCAGAGAGAAAGAGAGCAAAGGCACTTAAGGACACCATTGTGTGTACAAGTATAATTTGAAAAATGTTATTTCAAGCTAAGCACTTGTGGAGCATATTATACAGAACATTGTACACTCTTTTTTACAGTCAGCACAATGCTGTGCTTTGGCTGAATGCTGAATGATATGCTTTGGAGTGAAATCAATCTGATTTTTACTATATGAAGATAATGTAGTGAGTATATAAAGATTTCTTGTATGCTTTGTATAAAAAGCAGTTTGCTTTTATTGTCTAGTTCATAATTCTATACTGAAAAAATAAAAACAGTTAAAATAAGCATTTCAGTGCTTTATGGTGCGCACAATGTATTCACAAAGATACAATAAAACAACGAGAGTGACGCACCAATTAAACAAATAAGTGCCCGATGAAAATGGTTCAGAACTGTGTTCCAATGAAAAAAACACTATGAACAACAACAATAACAAAAAAACCTTCCACTTTAATGTAGTTGAAATAACTGCTTTAAATGTATGTACAATGGTGTATCTATTGCTCCAATGCAAATCCTCTGTAGGGTCTCACCTTATATGTGTAATCTTTCAAAGCAGTGTTTGACATCCCTGTCATGTGCCCCAAACAATCTGAATTTGTTTCCTTTAAAACAAAGACAGGAGGTGTATAGACAGTGCATCCTGAGATAGGCGCTGGCCTCTTGCGACAAGACAATGGGCAGCAATAGAAAACAAAGCAATGATCTAAATGAAGTTAGCCATGCAATAACAAAGGCAAGAGGTAGAATCTAAAAGCATTCAGGCCAGGCAGTTCTTATCTGATGATGTTATGAATGGAGACAATTTTAGTACTTAAATCCATACAATATACTACTACAGCGGTAGTCACGCCACACTCCTCAGAGAGCCAGGAACAGTATCCACAATATATACTATCTGACACTGATGCAATATGGCATGTACATACAATGTTTAGAAACACAGTGGAGCTTTTAGCGGCTAGAAAGTCAAACTTTTCTTCTAGAAGTTGGTGGAGATTAAAACATAGATGAGAGGGGAACAAACACTGGGTTTACATTCACCCATTGGACATAAATCAAACTCAAAAATAAAAACTGTGTTTTGCTAACAAGTTTGACAAATTGAGCTTCCTGTGGTAATAATTTGTCAATCATTTTGTATCACGCTTTTTATGCTGGAATGCTCTCAATTGCTGCAAGCGCGGTGATATACAAAAGCCAAGGAGGCAGATGACAGTGTGAGTGTGTGTGTGGGACACAGATTGAAAGGCAAAAAAGTAATACTGTATGTATCAGAGCGAGCCTGCTAAAATAAATGTCAAATGCAGAGGTGACAGTTCTAACTTTTTCTGCATTAATTCTAAGAGAGAAAACAAAACAACACCAGTGGTCACTGTTTAACTCCGCTTGTTTAACTAAGCCTATTTTCTACTCCTACTTCATTATTAGGTCAACAACACAGAATCCCAGCATGCTAGTCATCCATTACACAGAAGTGTCGACACTGCTCATCCAGGAAGTAGCTTTGGCTCCTACAAATTGAATTGGGATCATTAATATTCCACTCGGGGCCCCTGTGCGCTCGGACGGGGCTCTACACAGGGAAGTGGAGAGAAACATATAATGTTCTGTCAGCATATGCGCTGGGCTCTGTCCATCTGTGTGATGGGGCCCCACAGCAGCAATAATATCCCTCTCCCCCTCCTTTCACACTACTCTGGAAACCAGTAGAGTCAAGGGTCTCACTGAGGGAGAGCCGGAGAAAAAGCTCCCAATCCAGTGCTTAGTGTGTGTTGTATGTGTGTGTTCCATGTATGTGTGTATTTCTGACCTGACTTAGAGTTTGTGTGCACATGCCAGCATGTGATTGTGTCTGTATTACACAAGTGCACACATGCAAATCCTGCCCTTTCATGACCATGTGAGTTCAACAGCATATACTACAACGCCCTTCCTGCCACACTGTGACAGAGGTCACCTGTCTGCAATCTGGGGACTGTTCTGTCATTCCTTCTCCTCCTCTTCCCATTACCCTATTAGCTGTTTTCCCAGAGGCATCTTATCCTTACTGCCATCTGCTGGCTCGGCATGCATACTGATTAATTAACAAACACTGCTAAAAACAGGCTGGGCACTCATTAAAACGCTCATTATATAGGACATCCGGGGGGCTGAGTGTCAGAAGTGTGTCGCCGGATTCCTTAAGTTTTTTTTTCGCTTTGAGGTTCATCAAACTCTCGGTTTCGCTTCCCTTGCTTCCTGCCCTCGACGTCCGATACCATCGGGAGCCGAGCTGAAAAAAGGAAGAGGCTAGGAATGTCCTCTCCTAATAGGGGCCAGGATGGGGAGGATGAGTGAGGAGATGAGACTCAGAAAGGTGGAAGATTTAAGATCCAGCCAGGCATATCATGAACCGCCGCAATGTCAGTTCAAACAGAAGTCAGACGATTAGGAGTAAGTTATGAGCCTCAAGGGAGATATTGGCTTTGGGATTTTTTTTTTTTTATAGACATTGCAATAGTCTGAAATGTGTTGGATGTCCAATAGAATGTTAGCATTTTTTGAATGTATATTTTTTTTAAATGTGTGTGCCAGTATGTGGAGCAGTGAGTGCACAAATGTGGTTGTGCACGTTGTTTCAGGGTAACCCCTCAAACCCCTGCTGCTCCTAGAGATTGAGATCAGGGTTAAGTACTATCTTGCCTTTGCACACAAACACACACATTCAAGCACACACTCACACACACACACACATACACACAGTGAGATAAAGCCCCTCTCCTTAATGTAAGATCAGTGGATCAGCAATGAGGAAGGATGGATTAATTGCAACTAATGTGACCTGGGGCCATAAAGGAAGATGTGAAATAAGAGAGAAAAAAACAGAGTGGGAGTAGTCTTAAGCCAGCCTGCTTGCATTATCCCCTCACACACACACACACACCCACACACATACACGCATAAACCATTATCATGACACATCTGTCCACCCTTTTGACCCCCCTCAGTTCAGGTCAAATAAGGCTGATTACACTGAGATGGATGGGAAGATACAGATTGATGTGTGTGTGTATAAGTGTGTGTTGGTAACCCTGTCTGGATTTTATGTTACGTAGTGTGATGTGTGTCCTGGGCCAGAGGGCTAAAACAGTATAATCCTGCCTCAATGGGGCACAGAAGAACAGCAGGATTCCTAAAGTGTGTCTTAAAAAACAAACACGGTGCATTTTTCTGTGCTCACACTGACCTTTTAAATTTTGCTTAGGACTAAAAAAGGAAAAGCAGATGATTAACACAATTTTAAATGCATGACTAATCAGGTTTGGTCATCATATTAGTTATTTTTGTTTTCTGGGGCACCTGCTAATGTATTACTGCCATATTGTACATTGTTAGATTCATCCTAAAATGTCCAAGATGACACATACTTAGAAGAGCTGAACAATTTTAACTGAACAGAAAAAAAGATGATTTATGTAACCAAGAAACAAACTTGTATAAAGCTTAATCACAAACCTATTTTAGTTCTACATGAAAACAGTCAGATAAAATGACAAGTACCTGCAGAGATGCAAAATAAAAGCTCTAGAGAAAACAAAATAAAGCCTTTTTTTATCCTTGTTTGTTTTAGTCATGGTAATATATAAATGTATTTTTTTCTTTAAAACAAACTACAGTTTGCATTTCTTTAACAATGTATCCAAGGACAAAGTAAACGCATTGGGAAAATGGTCAATCACAGCCAAGAGCCTACATTTCATAATCACCAGAATCTGCAGCCATATCAGGTCATTATTTAGCTGTCAAGCCTGCAGTTTACAGTTTTGGATCACTCTCACCACTCTCATAGTGTTGTTTTCAGCTGCAGCAGGCAGCTTCTCTTAAAACCAACTCTACACTAACCTTCTTAGCAACAAATGGCAGACTGGCACAGCTAGTGACTAACTCACAAACCTAAGAGCTTTTAGCAGCTACAGAGCTACATATTTTCCCCTGAAGGATCAACCGAGGACTCAAAACAAGCAACACGGCAGTGAATATTGGATCGTATTGGCCAGAGGCACAACCATGAATGAGCACTAATGTTTGTCTATAACTGTTTGAAAGTTTTTAAATAAGAAAGTTTTTACTAATGCATTTATAATATGTCAATGTTGCTTTTAAAACTTGTTTAGGTGACCCTGCAAGTAGCATAAAAGAAGTAATTACAGATTTGAATATAATCATAACATACATAAAAGTAATATTATTACTATGTCCATATTAAGATAAACAGCTCATAATTATGGTTTAACATTCCATGTCTTCTAAAATGGCACTTCTGCCACATACTGTAAATGTTTACTGTTTTCCTTTTTTTCTGAACACCTCAGGACAAAATACCAGAGTAATGTAGTCTAATAATGTGGCATTTGTGTTATAGTTCTAAAAGTCTTTGTTAATTCATAATTATTTTACAGGCTATCAGTCAGATATTTGAATGTCTTGCAGAGCTCCACCACGGCTCAGCTGTCTTGTGCTCCGTCTTGCCATAATACCACACACAACCTGACTGTGGGGTTTGGTTACCTGCTGAGCAGTCACATCTGTCTTTATCACTCTGTTTCCAGCCACCCTTTACAGCTGCTGGCATGAAACACTAATAAAATAATGAGAGCTGAACCATTGTCTAAGTGTTCATCTTAGAGAGAAATACAGCAAAGCAGAAAGTGGAGTGCGTGGAATCCACTGTACTGCACTGTTAAGCCCGTGTTAAGCTGTGCAGAGTGCAGCGCGGGCCTCCTTGATTATTTTCACTTGAGTTTCACGGTATGTGAGCTGTAACCCCTCAGGCTTAAAGCTGTGCATTTGGAACTGTTCTGCTAAGTGATTGTTACAAGCTAAGCGGCAGCCATGTCTTTGCCTATAGACATTAATGAGATTTAAACCAAATATCCTAGTAAGCGCGTTGTCTCTGTTCATTTACATCAATTTTTCACACAACTCAAACACTTTGCAAAAGATGTGCAAACTAACACACAGCTTGTATCAAACCCACTGCATCATGCATCATATTGATATTGTTTCAAAGCAGATACACTTTTCTGAAAGTCCATTATTACATGTATTGTTCCTGACGTGCCCGAACCTTAGAATTCTGCAGATCTGCACTTTTCCTTATCAAGTCCGCAGGCTGAAGTTAGCTATGCAGTCAATAAAAGCTGATGAATCAGTCAAAGGGTTTGAGGAAGAAAAGAACAAAGAGACGAAGATAAATTCTTCATTATATATTTAAAAGGCACAGCAAAATGCCAATGAAGCAGATGCAAATTATCTCTCGTAGTCACAGACCTTATGGAAAGTCTCAGGTTGACATCCACAAAGCGGCGAAGCTTCAAATTTTATCAGTGCATTTTACTCTGAAGCTTTTTATGATCTCGTGTCATCAGAAATAATTCATCAAATGCGTTGACCTCTTTGTCACCACGACTCACCTTTAAACCAAGAAATCCATAGGCTTTAAAACAGCCATAAAATGCACACAAACACACACACACACTCACACGGGAACACAGCTAATAAGGACATTGCATGCCTTGTTTGCCAAATCCACATCAATATTTCATATTTACCACACTATTTATCTACTTCGTTCAACATTTATGAATGTTATTTACTGTGTCACAGTGCACATGCGGAAGATTTTTGTGTGTTTATATGTCTTTTGTGTGTTTATACGTCTTTTGTAAGTTTGCCATTTAGATAATGTCACGGCAGGCCCTAAGCTCCTCTGGCATCTCTGTATACTGCCATCGACAAGGCTATTCTCTCTGAATAAACAAGTGTCCCCTCCTCTCAACACTTGACCCTTAATTATTCATATGGAGCTGAATGGGACATTGTTTATCAAGGCTACAGCACCAGGGGACCTTGTGCTCTGAGCTATATACCTACACTTAGTGTGTGTGTGTGGGTGCGTGCGTGTCTGCGTGTGTGTGTGTGTGTGGGGGGGTGCGTGTGTGCATCTGTAGGATGGGAAAGCAAGAGAAGGAATGAAAAAGATACTGAAGTAGCTCATACACATGCAGCCAGCTTTCTAACTGGTAATTAAAATACCTTTGACAAACTAGCTTTAGCTGTCTACTTGCTATTGGTATGCTAATGAGGGTTGAAGAGGTAAACTGTGTTCCCACCAGAGAGAGAGTTGGGGGGTGTGGGGGTGAAGCGATAGTTTGAGTGTGTGTTTTTATCAAGATGAATACTGCTTATTTTAGAAAGTGCAAGTGGATGCTTAATTCATATGACCGAGAAACGTTTACAGTAGGGCTGAGCAAATAATTTTATTTTAATTTCAATTACTTATGAGCTTATGGTTTTGAAAACAAGACAATTAAGATAAAACAATTAGTGAGCCGCTTTTGTTTTGCAATGATGCGCTCATATTTTCTTTTTATTAATCAAATGCACTCCTTTTCTTTGCAGCGGTTCACTTTCAACCTCCCTAAAAGTCCAAACTGACTCACAGCCGGGATGTGACATGTGCAGTTCTGCCTGAACTGAGATGATGGAAGAAGAGCCTTTGGTCAACATAACAGGTAAAACCAATTAAGGTGTTAGACACATATAACATCTGCTGGTGTGAACGTCAAGCACACAAACAAACACCTCTCTAACCCTGTGCTGGTGTAGAGCTCGCAGGGACAGTTGTTACATGCCATGGCAGTCAGAAAACAAAGAGGGAGGGAGAGGAAGAGAGAGAGAGAGGAGGGAGGGGGAGAGAGAGAGAGTAGTGGAAAGAACGCTGGCCAGGTTTTTAGCTGTATTGCTTTTGCCTGCAGAACAGCACTGTGTATTTCCCCTTTGTGTGTGCAATAACAGGTGACCTTTACACAGGCTTCAGTAGCAAGAGCTGTCCGTGAATCTGTGGCCGTGGTCAGTGACCATTTTTCAACAACCACTGACTGAGCTTGCAACTCATTATCATGGTTATATAGTTTCTTTCTCTTCTTCTTCTTCTTCTTCCTCTACTACTTCTTTTTGTAAATACTTTTTCTTGTTGGGAAAGTTAAGTGTTTCTAGCTACTATCTTTAAAACAAGGGTTGTTGTTTTTGCGCGCCCATTGTCAAATATGCTTTTTTTACCTTATTTTTGTTCAGTTTGAGTAGAAGTTGTTTCATGCAGAACATTTTGACAGCTATGTTAGTTTCTGTATGTTTCAATTTCACAAATTATACAATCATGATTGTTTTGTAATACAAAATACTACGAAGAAGAAGGCAGATGCAAATGACAGCTTGTAGCACATGTACTCTGTTCATATGTGATTATGTGCATAATGTGTTCTCGTGTATCATGTAGAAATAACCAATCAAAAAACTCAGTGAGGTCGATGTAACAGCATTGCATTTGAGTTTTTTGTGTTTGTTTGTCAGTTGAGTCATATTTATATGTTAAGAAATGTACTGCTTGATAGACTTTTTTCTCAGTAAAATGCATTCCAAAGCCACTAGGTAATTGTGTTAATTAATATGAATTGTGACAAAAGTATCTGATTATAATTTTTTTTCATAATTAAGCACCTTTAATCTGTATACACTCACATACACTCACGTACACAAACCAACACTGTCAAAAGTGGTGATAAACACCAATTGCAATAAAACATATTACAATGATATAAGTGAATCCTCACGTTGAGTGAATTAAACACTGAGTGAAAAAATATAACACTTATATTGCTTTACTCAGTGCAATAACTAATAACCCAAGTTACTTTAGAGAAGACGGGACATACGAGAAATCAAGCAAAACATTTCTGAAACATGTACAGTCGAGTAGTCTGGCAGCCTACTAAACTGATGTGCAGAAAAATGTCCATGTGATGCCAGGCAACAATCCAGATGTAAAACAATTTGTGTTGGCAAAGCAAAAAAAAAATATTAAACAAACAATCACATCATAATCTGAGAAGACAAGCACTCAAGCATTTCGTGAACCAATCAGTGCAAAGAACATATTCTCAACATCCAGCACAGGGAAAAGACCCTCCATCAGTAACATGGCAGATCCTCACACAACACTCAGCCTGCACTGACACAAATCAGAAATAATTAGTATGTAAAGTTCCAATATTGCTTCTATTCGATACCTTTTTTCTTTTCTTTTCTTTTTTTTTGGCATATTCCAAAATACTACGTGGCATTTCAAATCTAAAAGCATGTCATCATCTTTTACTGACTTAAAGGCCACAGTAGTGATGACAAAGAAAATGGCAATGCTTTTATGCTACAGGTGGTGTCTTTAGATTTAATGCACCGCAGAGTTCTATAATTACAAGGTCAGAATGGACCAAATGAAAGACTTCGGTCAATGCAACATGTGGTAGGTGGCATTTCGTGATAGACTGACTGTGTACTAATCAAAATCAGTTAATTTTTTGTCTTTAATGCAAAAGTTTTGTGTTTTTTTTATGTTCTTGCTCTTTACAAAATAAAACACCATGATGAAAAGTATTGGGGGAATAAAAAATGAATTGCAAACAATTACACAGCACGAATATCTGGTCAGTTTAGGTCTATGCAGTGTAGGGAATGTTAACATGTCTCCTGGGCACCTTGATTTTGTTGGCATGCGTTTCATTAGTATTCTCTTTGTGTACATTTTTGTATCCATAGTATGAAGTTGACCTGACGTCCTTTATTCATGTGATACATTTGCAGACTTCTGAAAATTTAATAGGCGTGTAACAGACCTCTGTCTCCTCTCCTTCCTCATCAGGATTCTCACTACCACTTTATTTTCAACCTTTCTGCCCCAAAAATTCAACCTCCTCCATACTCCTCTGCTCACCTTCCCCCTCTCCTTATCACCCCCCGCCTTCCTCCTCTGCCATGCCATCCTGATCTGTTTGCTCTTCAGTTGCCACCCTCCCTCACTTTCTCTCCCAACCTTCTCTGCCGCCCTTTTCTTCCCAAATTACAAAGCACTGTCAGCAGGGTTGTCAGTGTTGCACTAAGGAGCGCGGGGCATAGGCAGACGCATAACTGTTTGATCATTCTCTGCACATCCACGCAGAAAGCCACCCTGGATAAGCACACACTTTAGAGATAATGTCCTTGTATTATTTAAATGTTAATAGGCTTTCTATGGGCTCAAACCTACATTTATTATTGTGCAAATGAGCCAATTTCCCCATATCTGTGCTGTCTTTAGAGCTGGCATGTTTAGTTGTCTGAACATAATTAGAATTATTGTACTGTAAGGAAGAGAGAAGAGGATGGAGGGGGGGTTGAAGAAAGGAAAAGAGGGGGAGCTCATCGTCTGTTCTATGTAGAGTGGGACAAGCTCTTTGGTAAAAGTTTCCTTTGAGAAAGAAAGATTCATTGTTGCTTTCTTTCTCATCCCGCAGATTTATGGATCATCCCAATTTTCCTTCTGCTTTCTTTCTTGATTTTTTTTTTTTTCCCCAAACGAGACTCTTGGCACAGTTTGCTTCCGTCGGGTAGTTGCTTTGCTGTGCGCTGGGATTGAGGAGTGAGCGAGAAAGTGAGAGGCATTAGCAAATAATGTACCACGGATATACAGTTGGTGCAGAGAGTACGATCAATGTTGGACAAATCAATTCCAATATCAGGGATCTATTGGGGGCCCTCAAGCTTTGATGCGGCAAACCCAAGATGGCTATAATGTACACCCCTCAATGAGACAGTGCTGTCAAAGTGTGTGTGTGTGTGTGTGTGTGTGTGTGTGTGTGTGTGTGTGTGTGTGTGTGTGTTTAAAAGAAAACTGCGGCAGAGACCAGACTGTAGTCATCAAAAAGATGGTCATCAGTCTCTTGTTAAAAGGTAAGAATGTAAAAATGTTGTGTCTTCTATTAACCATCTCTCTCAGGAAACAGAAAATAGACATGTTGGTTTAGTTTTCATTGAAAGTTTATGATGTTTAATCTTCACTCAATATTTCTTTTTTCTAAAATCTTGGCGACAGCA